>OX030949.1:156461827-156606827 GCA_943735915.1 Pherbina coryleti | reverse complement strand
ATAGATTCGGACAGCTAAAGCATATCAAAAATGGCCTTAAGATAACTGTCCAATAATTGCTAGCTGAAAAAGATTTCATTCTTCAAATGGATTTACACACTTGATTGACTTTTAGTAGGACATAAATTACTACAAAATTCCATTGCATTATGTTAGTGCGTCAATTAATTGGTCAGATTTCGGGGCATACGATAATGAGCTGAACATATTCTAGTAAGCCACTCATTAAGCGCAGAAAATCCTAGAAAATTTCTAGAGTTTTTGAGTTTTTTCATCTAACATTCATACGTACGCGTAATCGGCTTATGTCACTCAAGAAAATATGCCCATACAAAGGCTACCACACACACACACACACTCACCAAGTAACAGATATCCATAAAAATATACTAATTTATTTACAAATAAATTATTAGAGCGTCAACTTATAGTATGTCAGGCATTATTTATTTTTTTTTTTTTGCTTGAGCTATTGAGCTGCGCTATCAAAAGTTGTTTCATTATCCTGATTTATTTATTAATGTTTATAGCTTGAATGCTAGGATTCTTACATGTTGTTTGTTTTTTTTTTTCGTTTTATTTCTAGAACTGTACGTTATAGTGAACTATGTTACATATACATGCAGACAAATACTACATGCATAAGCCATGCAGACACATACGCTCGTGTACACACATATACGCGCATACAAACGTTGGCTGTATTTGTTGAGAGGTCCTCAAGTTCATATC
The DNA here is from genome assembly GCA_943735915.1 of Pherbina coryleti. Lineage (NCBI taxonomy): Eukaryota > Metazoa > Arthropoda > Insecta > Diptera > Sciomyzidae > Pherbina > Pherbina coryleti. The sequence continues at coordinate 156,606,095 of OX030949.1, read as the reverse complement.
GCAAACATGTGCAGCTTGCTGTCTATACGCGGTCATTTATAATGATTTTCGGACAAAGACGCTTTTGTTATTGTAGCTTTTGTTTTTGCTGTCATTGTTGCTGCTGTTGTTTTCGTTTGAGTTGTTGTTGTTCTGGCTGTTGCGATAAAAATGGCGATTTCATTATATCTAATTTGCTGCGACCTCCAGTTGTCTGTTAGCTTGTTTTTCTACATGCGTGTGTTCGTGTATGCTTGTGTGTTCGTTTGTGTGATTCCTTTGCAAAGGATTATCATCAATCACTCATGCGTTGCGGCGCTAAGTTTTATGCTACGCTTCTTTTTTTTGTGACTTTTGCTGCTTTCTCCTTGTTTTTTGGCGCTTTTGATTGATGAACCGTTCATGTAAATTAATTTCGTCCATAAAAAGGATTTGCTCAAGATATGAACAAGTGAGCAAAAAATATCACCTACCATAAAATAGCTACAAAAGCAATGGCAATCAGTAAATAAAAGACTACATTCCGAAACTTCAAAACAAAAAAAAAAAAAAAAAAAAAAAAATTGACATTGATTGCTGCAGAAAGGACCACAATTGGCTATGTTTAAGGAATGGTGTAAAAGTTCTAGTAAAAACATTAAAGTTTGAAATAAAAACGTAATGAAATTCACAAAAAAAAAAAAAAATTCCAAGCAATCAACCGTAAATCCCAAAATAGCAGCGTTTAATCAAGCGTCAAGAAACAAATTGTACCCATGCCTCAAACCCGAATTATCCCGCCCACACACTCCCAGCACATCGAACTGCCATATCCGCCACCGCAATTGAACTGCAATCAGCGTGAACCACAACAGCCATACAAGCACACATACACTCACATACATTAACACACATACATACGCACATGCGCCATTAAAGATCAATCAAAATCGTTTATCCTCAATTATTTGTCGTTATCCTTTTATGCTACAAATCAGCTCCATAAATATCATTCCCTAGCGAAGCCAATGGCGAGAGAGCTTCGTTTGGAAAACAGTTTTATTTTTATTTGAAAACAAGAAGAGCAAAAAAAAAAAAATAATGCTACTAAGAAAGATGTTTTCTAATGCGTCTTCATACGGTATGATAGTCACAGATAAAATGGTGGCTCAATTTAAAATATCTTATCACATATGTACCCACGACAAATTTTTTGTATTTGTATTTATTTGAACAAAGATTAGCACTGTAAGATACAAAAAGATCTTTAATTAGCACAACTCATAGGGATGTATAGTCAACTAATAACATTAAAAATAATAGATACTTAAAAATAGTAATTTAATAGATTACAACAAAATATAAAAAAATATGAATAAAAATTGAAATAAAAGAACATAATCAACAGATGACACATTAAATTCTTATAGCTAGATAAATAGTTATTCATTTAATTTTTCATTATTATTGATCCAATATATAACAAGATTAGAACAATTAAATAGAACATAAGACTGTTACAATACTTTTATAAAACTGTTTTAGTTGCTAGAAAAATATAACATAATAGATTGCCTGAAATTATGCGTACTGACGATACTTTTGATATTTAGTGGTAGTGAATTCCATAGTTTGATGGCATTGATGAAGAAAAGACGTTTAGATTGTAAGCAATTATATTTCGGAAGTATGAGATTACCGGTTCGATTTGAGGCAGAGAAGCGCAATTTTTCAAAAAGGTATGATGGGGTCCTGTTAATAATGAGCTTATGCAGAAAGATACAATTTCTTGCGTTCAGATAGCTAATTATGCCACACCCCAGAATACCCTTACTGATTGTAGATATGTGTTCAAACCGACTCAGTCCATAAATATATCTAGTCGCATCATTAAAGGCAACAAGTATTTTGTGCGCTGAGTGTGAATCTAAATTACTATATACTAGTTCGGAAAATGTAATAAATGGCACAATTAATTGAATAACGAGTCTCTTTTTAGTTTCAATAGGTGTAAACTTAGCAGATAGTCGAAGGCAACGCAACGTGTGATAAATTCTTTTAATTATACTATTGATGTGCTCAGAACATGACAATTTTGAATTAATAAAAAAGCCTAGATTTTTAACTTTATTCACAACTTCCAAGCATCTATTATTTAATTGTATGGGTGGGATTTCAAGGTTGTTAAGTTTATACTTGGAGATAGGTAGAACATAACACTTACTAGCGTTAAGGCAAAGATCATTGTCAGACGCCCACTTGCAGATTGCACTAAGATCGTCATTCAACCTGCAACACAAGTCATCGAGTAGTCCGATACGATTTGACAGATACAACTGAATGTCGTCAGCATAAGCATGCAACATCACATCATTGCACACGGTAAAAATGTCATTAATAAAGATACTAAATAACAAGGGCCCAAGAATTGATCCCTGTGGCACACCAGTTGCAATATCCTTAAGGTCGGAAAACTTATTTTTAATCATTACTCTCTGCCTTCTTCCTTCAAGATAACTGGCAATTAATTTGACAGCAGCATTATCGAAGCCAAAAATCAGCTTAAGCTTTTGAACAAGAATAGAGTGATTGACGCAGTCAAAGGCTTTGGAAAAATCCAATAAACAAAGAAGGGTTATATGACCTGCATCAAACGACGTGCGGATATCGTCAAGGACTTTAAGCATGGCGGTCGCACAGCTATGCCCAGCTCTGAAACCAGATTGGTAAGGAGATAGAAGGCTATGAGTTTCAAGATGAGTATTTATTTGTTTGGCCATGAGGGACTCACATACTTTAGAAAATGTAGACAGAATGCTGATTGGTCTATACTCTTTCATAGCAGAAGCGTTTGCAACTTTAGCGATTGGAATGACAGTCGCAATTTTCCATGATTCAGGGAAACGCGAAGTTGTGAAACAATGGTTGATAACATGAGTTAACGGTTTAATTATGTAGGGTAAGATTATCTTTATAAATCGTAAAGGAATGCCATCATATCCAACAGCATTTGATTTGATGCTCATGATAGACTTGGTAACGTCATTTATGTTAACATTAGAAAATGAAAATTGGTCTAGTTCATTGAACCGATGCACATTACATTGAAATGTGTTATTGCCTAATGAGGTATTCGTAAGAAAAAAGTCATTCAGATCATTTGGATCAACATCGCACTGATTATTACCTTTACTACATACACCGAGCTTACGAATATTTTTCCAGAGATCTTTGGAAGAAAGTGAGCTGTCGAGTTTTCTACGAAAGAATTGTTTCTTAGACTGTCTAATTACAGAAACGGCTTCATTGCGGGCAAGCTTGAACAATCTCCAATTTTCATCAATGCGGTGTTTCTTCCATTTACCATAAAGTTTATTTCTCTTCATAATGGCTGCTTTAACGTGCGAGGTATACCACGGGCAAGTCTTATTCACAACAGTCACGGCACGAAGAGGCACAAAATTCTCAAAAGCATTTCGTACATGCGATTTAAGAACATTCAGTTTATCATCAACTGACACACAAGACCAACAATCGTCCCAACAAATTTGAGAGAGATAACCATACAATAATTCGAAATCAATGGACTTGTAGTCGCGATACGATACTGACATAGAGGACGAATCACAACATGTATAAAAATTAATAGAACAGAAAAGCAGATCATGGTCCGATAGAAAGGAAATTTGATCAAAAAGCGAAAGTAAACTAACATCTGAAACAATAAATATATCGATTAGACTAGGAGTCACATTTGGAGCAAATCGAGTTGGGTATGATGAATTTACAACTGACATTCCAGCAGCCTTAACTCTGTCAATAAAGCTATCAGATATGTTATCCTTGTTAAGAAGGTTTACATTAAAGTCACCACATACTATAAAGGAATCAAAATCAATAACACGTCTGTACAAATCACTAAAAAAAGGTTCAAGACTGCAGCATCTGTTAGGATTATAAACACAAGAAACGAGTAACTTAGCATTGTTATTATTGCATATTTCAACATTTAAAAACTCAACATCAGAACCACTGGACAAATTTACAAGCCTACTTTTAAGAAATGATTTGCAGTAAATAGCAACACCACCTCCCTTTTTACCAATCCTGTCATTTCTATAAAGGGTTTAGTTGGCAATATTAAAATAACTGTTAGGGATATCATAGTTAAACCAGGTCTCTGACACACAGATAACATCAACATTAGAACTTTCAAACACATATTTCACAGAATCAAGTTTAGCTGGATTTAAACTTCTCGCATTAAAATGGACAACAGAAAGACCATCGCGTTGTTTACATAAAACATCAATTAACACCTTACGGCGATCATCAACACCATCTAGAGGACTATGATTCATAGATACTACACACAACATCGACAGACGAACAATAATAAACAGGCAGAAAAATAATCAACGAATGAAACATCTCTAAAACAATCGTAATAAAAGTAATAATAACAGTAATGCAACTTAAAGACCAATTTACAAAGGCAAAAATCAGAATTCTAGTATATGATAGCTTAACTAGCATTAAAATGACTACCGTGCGATGTATCAGCTTCAGAAATTGAATCAAAAATAGTTTTGTGCAGTTCATCCAGACTACTGATGCGGACCCCTTCAGAATCCTTGCCCAGTCTAATGTGCACAGTGCCACGAAGAGTATACGCATTGAATATGTTGTTTTTGCGTTTATGAGCAATAGCAACTTGCAAAATTTTTCGATTTTCAGACGTAAGGCTTTCGTGGATATAAACATTGTTGTCATGTTCAAATCCGGCAGCTCTCAAATTGACGGCTGATTTAGTTCGTCTCCGATATGCTCCAAAGGCTTTGAGAACACGGTTCCGATCAAAAGGAGAGAGAAATTTTATAATTATTAAAGAGTTAGGGTGGCCCAAATTCGGCTTGACTCTAAAAATGTCTCTGATTAGTGGCGGCTGAAACTCAATAAAGAGACAGATTCTATTAAAAATGCTTTTAAGGTTCTCTTCTTTCGAGTACGGTATACCGAATAACACAGCATCAGATAGTTTATCAGTGAAAGTTAGGTTGTTGTTGTTGTTGTTGTTGTTATTGTTGATGTTGTTGTTGATAATCTGTGATCGCTGTTTCTCAAGCTCATCACACCGAGACGACACCAAGCTAAGCTTATTTTCAAGCGCGATGATTTTATTGTCAAAATCGCTTGTAAGAATTTTTATTGCACTCACTTCAGAACTTATTTTGGTCTCCAGCTTCTCTTCCAAGGTTACAATTAATGCAGATAAGCTCTTGAAAGAGTTGTCGTTAAGTGCGAGCAGACGATCTTCCAGCTGACGAATCTCTGATTTTATGTTATGACTCAGGCGCTCTTCAAGTTCCTGAAGCTGAGCGCGAACCGTTCCCTCCGTCCTAGGAGTTCCATCGCTCTTGCTGTTCATACGGATAGACTGCTGTTGTTGTTGTCGAGTTACTCGGGGGGTAGGCGTCATTGACTTAGAGACGATCGCAGAAGAACAGCAAGAAAAAAACAGCAGCTTATGGTTCGAGAAGGCAGTGCCGACAGGGGGTACAAGCACACAGAGAAGGCAAAGAATGAAGTGAGAGCAAGCAATGCAGCAGCAGATGATGATCGCAGCGAGTAGGGAGTGCGGGGTGGCAGTGATCACGCACAAAATAAAGTAAAGAGCAGTAGTCCGGTAGCAAACATCGTTTCGCGGGGAAATGTATTGCGTTATTTATTTAGTTTTGTTTATTTATTTATTAAGCATCTCTATTTGGTTGAGTTTTTATAAATTTAAATTAGTTCGATGTGAGCTCGGGTTATTCGCGAGTATTTTTGAGTGTTTTGAGTGCGAAAATTAAGCGCGGCAATATTAAGTTAACAAATTAATGTCTTTAATAATTCAAATTATTTCAACTAAATTGCAGTGATTTCAGTGTTTATATAGTTTTGTGTATACAGAAATTAACAAGTTTGAATGCGTGTTTAATTTAACTGATTTAAAGTAGTTTTAGTTAAGGTTTAATTAAGATTTATTTATTAACTCCGGGAGCGCGCGAGAAATGCATCCGATTCACACGACGATCACTTGACTTGATGGTTAACTTATTTGTTCATTTCCACAAAAAATGCTTGTGTGTACTTTTGCATGTATTCACTTAATTTTTCAAAAGAAATAAGTTAACCTAAATCATCTGTGGAGACATCAAAACATTTCACCAAGTCAAGTTCAAGTCAAGTTCAAGTCACGTTCAAGTCAAGTTCGAGTAAAGTTCGAGTCAAGTTCAAGTCAAGTTGGAGTCAAGTTCGAGTCAAGTTCAAGTCAAGTTCAAAACAAGTTCGACTCAAGTTCAAGTTAAGTTCGAGTCAAGTTCGAGTCAAGTTCGAGTCAAGTTCGAGTCAAGTTCAAGTCAAGTTCGAGTCAAGTTCAAGTCCAGTTCAAGTCAAGTCCAAGTCAAATCCAAGTCAAGTTCAAGTCAAGTCCAAGTCAAGTCCAAGTCAAGTCCAAGTCAAGTCCAAGTCAAGTCCAAATCAAGTCCAAGTAAAGTCCAAATCAAATCCAAGTCAAGTCCAAGTCAAGTCCAAGTCAAGTCCAAGTCAAGTCCAAATCAAGTCCAAGTCAAGTCCAAGTCAAGTCCAAGTCAAGTCCAAGTCAAGTCCAAGTCAAGTCCAAGCCAAGTCCAAGTCAAGTTCAAATCAAGTCCAAGTCAAGTCCAAGTCAAGTCCAAGTCAAGTCCAAGTCAAGTCCAAGTCAAGTCCAAGTCAAGTCCAAGTCAAGTCCAAGTCAAGTCCAAGCCAAGTCCAAGTCAAGTTCAAATCAAGTCCAAGTCAAGTTCAAGTCAAGTCCAAGTCAAGTCCAAGTCAAGTCCAAGTCAAGTCCAAGTCAAGTCCAAGTCAAGTCCAAGTCAAGTCCAAGTAAAGTCCAAGTCAAGTGCAAGTAAAGTCCTAGTCAAGTCCAAGTCAAGTCCAAGTCAAGTCCAAGTCAAGTCCAAGTCAAGTCCTAGTCAAGTCCAAGTCAAGTCCAAGTCAAGTCCAAGTCAAGTCCAAGTCAAGTCCAAGTCAAGTTCAAATCAAGTCCAAGGCAAGTCCAAGTCAAGTCCAAGTCAAGTCCAAGTCAAGTCCAAGTCAAGTCCAAGTCAAGTCCAAGTCAAGTCCAAGTCAAGTCCAAGTCAAGTCCAAGTCAAGTCCAAGTCAAGTCCAAGTCAAGTCCAAGGGAAGTCCAAGTCAAGTCCAAGTCAAGTCCAAGTCAAGTTCAATTCAAGTCAAGTACTAGTTATTTATATAATTCATAACAAATTCCATCATATCGTATCTCATCACATAACACCACATCACATTACATCAAATCACAACACATGACCCTTCATATAACATCACATCATATCACAGCACATAACATTACATCACATCTTACACATAACAGCACATAACATAAAATAACATCACAAAATATCACATCACATCACATCACATTATATCACATCACATCACATCATATCACATCACATCACATCACATCAGATCACATCACATCCTATCACATCACATTACATCACATCAAATCACATCACATCACATCACATCACACCACATCACATAACATCTCATCACATCACATCAAATCACATCACAGCACATCACATGACAGCACATTACATCACATCACATCACATCACATCACATCACATCGCATCACATCACATCACATCACATCAAATCACATCATATGTGATCACATCAAATCTGAACACATCACATCATACCACAACACATATCATCCTGTCACATCTCCTCACATAACATCATATCACATCACATCGCATCATATCACAACACATAACATCCTATCATATTTCTTCACATAACAGCACTTCACATAACACATAACAAAAACTCGCATGACATCACATCATATCACATCACACCATATCACATCACATCACATCACATCACATCACATTACATCACAGCACAAATTGCACCACATCATACCATATCAAACGATATTACAGCACATCACATTATACCATGTAACATCACATCACATCACATCAAATCACATCACATCATATCATATGTAATCACATCAAATCTGAATACATCACATCATATCACAACACATATCATCCTATCACATCTCCTCACATAACATCATATCACATCACATCGCATCATATCACAACACATAACATCCCATCACATTTCCCTATCACTTCACATAACACATAACAAAAAATCACATCACATCACTTCACACAAAGTCATAAAAAGTCCTGCAAAATCAATTAGAAACATCTTTAATCCATGCATAACCCCAGATTTAGAGACGAAAATGTAAACTCAAAACATTGAATGCATGTTCCTTTGGAATTAATGAAATCTTAAGAGAAAATTAAAATAATTTAAATATTTATACCATGCTATGTAAGTCATCATCATTCCTTTAATCCCAACTGCGTTCCATTAGAACTTTGCCTTTCAGCTCCTTTCAGCTGTTAGTTTGCATTCATTTATTTTCGTACGCTTTGTACACCTTGCGACGTTTTGTGTTTTTTAAGTCATTCGTTAATGATGCCCACTTAAGTTCTGCCAGTGTTGCCTGCCTGCGCTGTAGAAATTTAAGAGGTCAGAATATTTACAAAAACACCGCGTCTCGTCACATTGCATCGCATTGCTTCACAACTCTTGTGCTAAGAACGTGGAGATTTAAAGCACTGAACATATTTTTACCATCATGAATGCAGTAGACGAAAATTAATGAGAGCACGAACACTAACACAGTGGGTATTAGCTAAAATATAGCAAACTTTTTAAATACTCAACATAACTATTTAATAGAAAACTTTTGCAATATTGCCCACAGTGCAGCTGCCTTGCATTTCATAAATTAATTTAGGCCAAAATGTTCTTCCACCACAGCATTTAAATGCACTAAAATTTCTAAGTCAAAGTTTACCAAACAACAACTTTAGTGCTGTTGCAAGCGCTGCAGGATCTTGTGAATGTTTTAGGTTACAGGAGGAAGGTATGGCATGATGCTGTTCTACTTGGTCGCACCCAGCATGGCAGGAACAACATAATCATCCGCAGCGCATCGCTCATAAATCTCAAGTAATTATGCATTTTACAGTATAAAAGTGTTCATTTATGTTGCTGCCAACATTTCAGCCAGCCAAATATGGCTCTAACAGCCATCTTTTGCCATGCGGCGCTAGCAGTTCACAGCAGGCATTCGCTTAAATGCCAGGGAAAATGGCACAGACTGTAGGTGTTGCCACTCAGGGTAGAGTTTAAGTTATTTTTGGTCTCTTGGCTGCATGGCAGAAAATATACGAGTTGCATTTAAAATAGCGCCTTTCTTTTGATGTTAGCTTTGGAATTAAAAGGAAACAAAAAGCTTAGATTATGTGATTTTATTATAAATAGAAAAAAAAAATTATTGCAAAGAGAATAAAATGCCAGAAAGAATTCTTAAATATTTGTGAAGTTAAAGTTATCTGATATTGTTGGAGGAGACTATGCTCGATTAGAGTAGATGATATACCGACAATGCGGAGCGCTATGGCTGAATGACAACAGACTGTTTTTGGTCATCGATTAACAATTTTGCCTGTAACGAAATGTGGTACCAAGACAGAAAGCACGAGCAATTTTGGAGTATCCTCACTTACTTACTTAAAACGATCAGAACTCGAAGGATATTCCAATTCAGAGGGCGACGCTTTTGAAGACGAAGTTGATGGCGTAGTTGAAAGAAATGGGGTTAGTGAAGCAAAATCAGATGACTGAAATGAAACTACTTGTGAGGAAAACGTTGACACTATAAGTGAAGTACAGGTTACAGATACTCAGTCGAATGATTTGAAAATCAGCAAAATTTCATCCGTCAAATATTGAGTCTTCTCTTCCAATAAAATTTGGACAGAAACTGATTCCAGCTCAATATTTTTAATGGTATTTTGATAAAAATCATTTCCAATTAGCAGTAAAATTTACCGAGATGTATGGTATGTCGAAATGTGGCGTCCACAATAATACTGATGCATCAGAAATTCGTAGGTTTACATTTATACTTTGGCTGTGTCTCTTTGCCGAGAATGTTTACGTATTGGAGAAGACGATTTGGTTCTGAAATAGTAAAAAGTGCGATGACGCGAAACAAGTTCTTCTTGCTACGAAAATGTCTTCATTACGTGGACTCATCCGTTATACCCACTGAAGCAAAGAGCAATGTCTTGTGGAAGGTTCAGTCCATTATCGACAATGTTAGAAACTGTTGTCTTGATACACAAAGGAACTTCAAAACGTTTTCGGTGGATGAACAAATGATTCCTTTTTTTGGTAAATGTCCAAGGTCCCTTTGGACCTTGTGGAGAATAAGCTTCGTCCAGTCGGTTTTAAAAACTGCGTTTTTACTTCATCATCTAGAGTTGTATTAGGTTTCGAGGTATATCGAAGCGCCATGACTCCTTTGGCAGATCGATCTTTGGGATTAGGTCCCAGTGTAATATTACGTTTGTCTGAAACTATATCAAGATATTTATTTTTAATTATATTTTTATCAGTACTTTACTGCCATGATACTATATATGGAAATTTATGCGACAGGAACTATTAAGCTGAATTGAATAAAAAAATGTTGATTTCTAGTCAAACAAGTCAATGACTCGAGGAGAAATTGATGAAAGAGTTCGATCTGGCTCGATAAGGTTGCAGTAGTGAAATCGAAGGATACCAAAGGTGTGCTGTAGTCATAAAATTGCATTGGCAAAGATCCTTGTGCAACTGTAACAAGGTGGAGCAAAGAGAGCAGAGCATATATCAGCGTTGCATGCCCAGCTATTGTCGCTGAATATAACCAAAATATGAGAGGTGTTGATACTCGTGACCAGTTGATGGAATTTTACAGGACTTGGATAAAAAGTAAAAGTGGACCGTAAAAATAGCCTTACATTTTCTAGACTTACCATCAGTAAATAGTTGTCTAAAATATAGAGACAATTGTAAACTCAATAAGCTTCCAAAACATAAGAATTTGTATCTCTTGCACTTTCGTCTCGAAATCGCAGAAGCTCTTCATGCAACTTCCAAACGAAAACCTTATTTGTTGGATGATATGTCTTCAGACGATGAGCCAATCCAAAAAAGTGCACTACTAAAGAGTGCTTCAATCCCAGGTAAAAGCAAGTGAAGTGACGGTATTTTTCATTGGTAAGTGGTTGAAAATTTTACAACTGCAAGAAAATGTCACCTTGATGGATGTCCAAGTCGCACACGAACCCCTTGTGAGTAGTGTAACGTGTACTTGTCCCTTAAGAAAGATAAAAATTGTTTTAAAGTATTTCACAATGGATGTATGTATGAGGAAAATAAATATTAAACAAAAATTCTATAGAGCCTTACAATTCTTTTTTTTAATATATTTTAAGGTCTTTATTCAAATTAAATTTTTATAATAATGACATTTATAATTTTTCTATAGTGACTTCTTTAAAAACCCTTCCCCGAATCAATAAGTACTATAAAGTGAATATAGAATATATAATAGTCAATAAGTTGACAATATTTTTTTTTTTGGATTTTGCTGGAGAAACCATGCAAATAAAATAATGATAAAACTCAGTGAGATGATAATGTCAATAGTGACTTTGAATAAGATGATGATACACCTCTTAGTACCTTATCGTTTTGTTCGAATAGATATAATTTGGGAGAAGAAAAGAAAAATTTCTAAAAAAAATGGAGTTGGTTGAGTCTTGGACACACCCGTTGGTTTTGATGTGACAGTGTTTCTTTATTCTTGTCCGTATTTTTGTCCCTATCCTTTCTTTTGTTCCGAAACTTATCCTCATTTTTGCGTTATTTTTTTATTTGTCCTAATAATTTTTCTTCTTCATGTCGAAACTATTGTTTTAATCCATGACCAAATTCTTGACTTAATAACGGAGCCAAGTTTCCTTTCCTAGTTCGTTAAGATGTGTTTTAGATGTGTCTTATTTTTTGTCCTAATTCAGATGTTTATGTCGATGTTGATGTTGATGTTGATGTTGATATTGGTGTTAATGTTGATGTTGATGTTGATGTTGATATTGATGTTGATGTTGATGTTGATGTTGATGTTTATGTTGATGTTGATGTTGATGTTGATGTTGATGTTGATGTTGATGTTGATGTTGATGTTGATGTTGATGTTGATGTTGATGTTGATGTTGATGTTGATGTTGATGTTGATGTTGATGTTGATGTTGATGTTGATGTTGATGTTGATGTTGATGTTGATGTTGATGTTGATGTTGATGTTGATGTTGATGTTGATGTTGATGTTGATGTTGATGTTGATGTTGATGTTGATGTTGATGTTGATGTTGATGTTGATGTTGATAATGATGTTGATGTTGATGTTGATGTTGATGTTGATGTTGATGTTGGTGTTGATGTTGATGTTGATGTTGATGTTGATGTTGATGTTGATGTTGATGTTGATGTTGATGTTGATGTTGATGTTGATGTTGATGTTGATGTTGATGTTGATGTTGATGTTGATGTTGATGTTGATGTTGATGTTGATGTTGATGTTGATGTTGGTGTTGGTGTTGGTGTTGATGTTGATGTTGATGTTGATGTTGATGTTGATGTTGATGTTGATGTTGATGATGTTGATGTTGATGCTGATGTTGATGCTGATGATGTTGATGTTGATGTTGATGTTGATGGTGATGTTGATGTTGATGTTGATGTTGATGTTGGTGTTGGTGTTGATGTTGATGTTGATGTTGATGTTGATGTTGATGATGTTGATGTTGATGCTGATGTTGATGTTGATGCTGATGATGTTGATGTTGATGTTGATGTTGATGTTGATGTTGATGTTGATGTTGATGTTGATGTTGATGTTGATGGTGATGTTGATGTTGATGTTGATGATGTTGATGTTGATGCTGATGTTGATGTTGATGCTAATGATGTTGATGTCGATGTTGATGTTGATGTTGATGTTGATGTTGATGTTGATGTTGATGTTGATGTTGATGTTGATGTTGATGTTGATGTTGATGTTGATGTTGATGTTGATGTTGATGTTGATGTTGATGTTGATGTTGATGTTGATGTTGATGTTGGTGTTGGTGTTGGTGTTGATGTTGATGTTGATGTTGATGTTGATGTTGATGTTGATGTTGATGTTTATGTTGATGTTGATGTTGATGTTGATGTTGATGTTGATGTTGATGGTGATGTTGATGTTGATGTTGATGATGTTGATGTTGATGTTGATGTTGATAATGATGTTGATGTTGATGTTGATGTTGATGTTGATGTTGATGTTGATGTTGATGTTGATGTTGATGTTGATGTTGATGTTGATGTTGATGTTGATGTTGATGTTGATAATGATGTTGATGTTGATGTTGATGTTGATGTTGATGTTGATGTTGATGTTGATGTTGATGTTGATGTTGGTGTTGGTGTTGATGTTGATGTTGATGTTGATGTTGATGATGTTGATGTTGATGCTGATGTTGATGTTGATGCTGATGATGTTGATGTTGATGTTGATGTTGGTGTTGATGTTGATGTTGATGTTGATGTTGGTGTTGATGTTGATGTTGATGTTGATGTTGATGTTGATGTTGATGTTGATGTTGATGTTGATGTTGATGTTGATGATGTTGATGTTGATGCTGATGTTGATGTTGATGCTGATGATGTTGATGTTGATGTTGATGTTGGTGTTGATGTTGATGTTGATGTTGATGTTGATGTTGGTGTTGGTGTTGATGTTGATGTTGATGTTGATGTTGATGTTGATGTTGATGTTGATGTTGATGTTGATGTTGATGTTGATGTTGATGTTGATGTTGATGGTGATGTTGATGTGGATGTTAATGTTGATGTTGATGTTGATGTTGATGTTGATGTTGATGTTGATGTTGACGTTGATGTTGATGTTGATGTTGATGTTGATGTTGATGTTGATGTTGATGTTGATGTTGATGTTGATGTTGATGTTGATGTTGATGTTGATGTTGATGTTGATGATGTTGATGTTGATGCTGATGTTGATGTTGATGCTGATGATGTTGATGTTGATGTTGATGTTGGTGTTGATGTTGATGTTGATGTTGATGTTGATGTTGGTGTTGGTGTTGATGTTGATGTTGATGTTGATGTTGATGTTGATGTTGATGTTGATGTTGATGTTGATGTTGATGTTGATGTTGATGTTGATGGTGATGTTGATGTGGATGTTAATGTTGATGTTGATGTTGATGTTGATGTTGATGTTGATGTTGATGTTGACGTTGATGTTGATGTTGATGTTGATGTTGATGTTGATGTTGATGTTGATGTTGATGTTGATGTTGATGTTGATGTTGATGTTGATGTTGATGTTGATGTTGATGTTGATGCTGATGTTGATGTTGATGTTGATGTTGATGTTGATGTTGATGTTGATGTTGATGTTGATGTTGATGTTAATGTTGATGTTGATGTTGATGTTGATGTTGATGTTGATGTTGATGTTGATGTTGATGTTGATGTTGATGTTGATGTTGATGTTGATGTTGTTGTTGATGTTGATGTTGATGTTGATGTTGATGTTGATGTTGATGTTGATGTTGATGTTGATGTTGATGTTGATGTTGATGTTGATGTTGATGTTGATGTTGATGTTGATGTTGATGTTGATGTTGATGTTGATGTTGATGTTGATGTTGATGTTGATGTTGATGTTGATGTTGATGTTGATGTTGATGTTGATGTTGATGTTGATGTTGATGTTGATGTTGATGTTGATGTTGATGTTGATGTTGATGTTGTTGTTGATGTTGATGTTGTTGTTGATGTTGATGTTGATGTTGTTGGTGTTGTTGCTTTAGTGTTTGCTTTTTTTATTTCCTTGCTCATGCGTTGTGCCTTTCCTTGGTACATGAACTTCGCCAAAAAGTGATGCATATGCGTCACACCAAGCGGTTTCCTGAGGGGCCACATGACGCCATCAATTTGTTTTTTATTTTTATCATATGCCCGAAAACCTCACCTTCATTTTCGTTTCTTAAAATATACCGTTACGCCAGTAATCACAGAGTGAAAATTCGATGCAGCGTGTTCTCATGGTTTTGGCATTCTTACTGCATTATGTTGTTGAAACCCTGAAATCATGACGGTGAGAATTTTTTTTGTATTTTAGTTGTGAGACGAAAAAACACATCTATGCTGTCGTAAAACAAAATTAACCGTAGCACGTGTCTCCTGAGTGAGTAATAATTTCATGCAACGATATTAAATTTCTGTTACATAAGCTGCTATCTTCACTACCTGACGACGTCAAGATTTTTTTTTAATTTTTATCGTAAGGCCAAGTATAAATCCTTCATTTTCCTTTATAAACATTTATCGTAGCTTATATACTCATCGAGAAAAATTCAATGCAACGCCGTTGCATGAATATTTTATTGTCGATCTTTAAGAAGCTTTATCTGTGTTCCCATGACGTGAGAAATTGTTTGTCTAATTTTGTGTGAGAACTTAGAACAGGTCTTTGTTGGTGTATCATATGTGTAATCCTAGCACTAATACTCAGCGAGCAATAATTCCATGTAACAAATTTTCAGTTGTGTTGCTTAAACAGTTCCCCCTGCGACCCGATGATGTTTTGAATTTTTGTTTTGTTTTTATAATGAAGTCAAAGAATTAACCTTTACGGTCATACCATCTTTTTAATCATAGTTTTTATACTCAGCGAGTAAAAATTCAATGCAAAGCAGATGCATTTTTAAAAAGTTCATTTTTCAACTTTTTTGGAAACCTGAGCGGTACAACGTAACTTCGTCACGTCAATAAGCCTGCAAAAAAATCAAAACGATCGGTTCACTGAGCTTCGCGAAATCTTGGTCACCGACTTTGAAAACATGGTTTCGAGAAAAACGAGTTTGAAAATAAGGGCCTGCACTGCGCGCTCTAGAAGGCGGTTCACTCACCAGGCTATAACTTTGTTATTCTTTGAGATATCGACTTGAAATTTTCACCACATATTCTTGAGACTTAAGGCTTTTGTGAAAAAATGTGCGTTTCTCTTCTTAAACAAAGGGTGGCTACACATGAACACATGGTGACTTGCAAACTCAAAAATCAATGGAATTGCTTTAATATTTTCTTATTTTACAGCTTTTTGAACTGAGTTTTGAAAAGAAATAATTGTTCCAATTGAATTAAGAACAAAGGCCCCTCATTTTATTAATAAAAATGTCTACTTAACGGCAATATTCGATTTTTTGAGGAATATGGAATGTAAAGGATCTTGTTTCGCAAGGATTTTCAAAGCATAGATAAACACAAAAGCGTCTTAAAACTCAAAAAATCAAGTGCACACCAGTTTATTATGTTCAAACAACTAAATGTGGCCCGCCTTTCCACAGAGAAATAATTAAAACTTATTCTCAAAACAACAAAAATAATAACTTAACAACTTTTTAGTTATTTCCAGAGGGCTCTGAGTGTTGACTCTTTGCATGCTTTTCATTAATATTTATTAAAATTGCAACATTAGTTGCAGTGCTTAAGCAAGAGTTGTACACAATAAGTTGAAGAAGAAAAACTTACGAATGTTAAGGAAATGTTACAACAAATGGGTGAAACTATAAGCAAGGTTTTGACACTTTTGATTTGCAAATTAAACTAATATCTTAATGATTTTACATAGAAGTTGCCATTCAGTTCTATTCTCAAGTTAACAGCTACAAATAAAACGGGTATCCACCTTAAAATGCATAATAAAGTGCATTTAGCAAGCACAAAAGCTATACCACTTATTTAAAAGAAAAAAATTCACATAAATGCTGCATACACCAAGGCGCAAGAGCTCATAGCACTTAAACAGACAAAAACGCTGCAAAACAAACAATGAGCAGCTAGCTACAAACATAAATAATAAACAAAAGTGTGCATAAAATAGTTGTAGCAAAGAACGGTAGCACAAGAAGCACAAATAAGCTAGTGGCCAAGAAAGACGCGACGAAAAGAAAATTAAAAGCAAGACAGCAAGCAACGACAGTGTGAAGCAGCAAGTAAAAAGCACCAAGAGGCGTCAACAACAGCAGTAGCAGCAGCAGCAGCAGCAGTAAAAGCAACAGCAACGGCAGAGGAAGTGACAACAGCGCGCGTTGCTGTGCAAAAGGCGTGAAACAGGCGTAACAGGCAAGGCAACAAAAAACAACGAAACAAGAAAAACAACTACAAAAACAGCAAGAACAACAACAACGACAACAACAACAATATTTCGACGAAAGTAATTATGTGCGCTTCTGAGCAATACTTCATTTTAATTTTTTTTTTGTTTTTTGCTGTTTTGCTGTTTCTTGGTAAGACCTTTCTTAGTTTGCTTTGTGAATGAGCACACAAAATAATATGGCAAAAAACATGATACAACAACAACAACAACAAAAACAGCAATAATTATAAAGCAATCTCACAACCAGCGGCGAAAAGTTCACAACAAACAACACTTACATACATATTTGGTGTGAAAAAGATGAATTAATTCTGTTGAATTGCGAGCAATTAAATTTATTGTGAATTTAATTGCAGCGACGCTTTCAACAACAATAGCTTCACCAAACTTATGTGCGAAGTGAAGTTGGCATGCGAAACTCTGCCAAAAAGTTGCAATAAAACTTTTTCCCTTTTCACTTTTTTTTTCTTTTTTTTCCATCTCAAAAAAGCAACAAATAATTGCTACCCAGCCAGTTAAGCCGCAATAAGTTCAAACAACAAAAAGTTCAACGGGACGTATGAGTGATTTTTAAGTACCTCAACTAAACATTAACAGGAACCAACGTTCACAGTTACTTACATATTTGTTGAAAATTTTTGGAGAAACTAATTTGTTCTGCTGCTGCTGCTGCTGCTAAGCCCCCATTGAGCTTCAGAGTACAACAATAAAATTAATTTTATAGCCCATGCTTTTGTGCGAAAAGGGTTAAAGTGGTTTGAGCGAAACTTAAATTTTGTGCCATCGTGACGTATGAGTGATTTTAATTGCTTTATGTAGCATTTAATACAAACTTAAGGTTACTAACACTTAACTTGTCAGAGTCGTTTATCAAGGGTCGATAGGAACTGCCTTGGTTGGGAATTGAAATGTTAAACAAAACTTTTGCCAAAATTTTCTTGGGGGCGTATGAGTGTTTTTTATGGAGTTATTTAAGCAGTTATAAAATAGAACGTTTAAAAGTGAGAAGAGTTGGAGAACCTGCAAGCTACTTGGATTTGAAATACAATTCAACTTGAATTAATCTTCTTGAGTCGCTGGAGTCGCTGAGGGAGAAAGCCTATACATTTAAATATAGTTGAGGTGTCTAAACTAAGGAAAAGTCATGTAGATGTGCCAACTATGGAGACAATTTTCTTTTTTTTAAAACCGTGGTTAAAATGGCTACATTTCTCTAAAGAGCTATCCAAACGACGTGTTGATGAACTTTTTTCATATTATATATCAGTAGAATATTAAGTAGAATAATCTATTGCTTAAAAGTTATTTTTTTAATATTTTTTGCAGACTTATTTCACATTAGTACAGAAAAACTACCGTTTTTTTTTTTGAAAAATAAAATATTTTGAAGGTGAAACCAACACTCGCTCATTTAAACTCACAAAAAAAAAAAAAAAAAAAAATAGAAAAAATATGAAGATTCTGAAGGAAGCACTGAACCGCTGAAAGAACCACATATGCAAATATGAACCGCTTTACCACTTAAATGTTTTGACCAAGGTTGAAAAATGGGGATCTTTTACAAAATTTGGAGTTTCGGTAAAACAAGTGGTAGCTAGCTTACCACCATTCAATACCATATCCTAACGGATAACTATTCTATTTTACAAATAAACAGAATTTCACACAAGACACAAAGATGGTTGGCAAGATTTTCGATAATAAAACTAAAAAAGTTGAAATTATTGAGGTAAATGCATAACACTTGCATCAAATTAAATGGTTTTCCCTTTCCATCTTTGCTTAAATTTCATCAAATTTTCGAACCAAGACCAAGCTCAAGACAAATTTTCGAACTAGGATTAATCCAAACAATATAAGGTTTAAATTTATTGCTTTCAGTCATTAAAAAAAGGCTCGGTCAAAACGAAGAAAATTACAAACATCCCTCTTATACTTGGATTTGTCCTTCATAGTTCATGGATTTTGAATTATTCCGTTTGTGTTTGAATAATAAAAAATATTCACAAAGTTTTCTTTATGAGTCAGAGAAAAACATTTCGAAAATTTGTTCATATATCTCAGCAGAAGGTATCAGCTCAAGACATATTCCTCCATAATCTATTTTTGAATGGGAAGCTTAAGGCACACTATTCGAAGACCAACACAATTGCAATACAATTGCAGGTACAATTCTTCTAACAGCATAATATCTATTAAATGTTATTAAATCAGCTATCGTGGGTTGATTGTGGTAAGATAACCCATTTTTTACTACTTCCGTTGACTAAGTTAAGTGTTGAAATTTCCAATTCATTTCATACTGCACATAAATTACTAACTCCAATATATGCATTTGAGAGGATACAGACTTCTATTGCTACATGCCTGAATTGTTCGAACAAAAAAAAAAAAACTACAAGGAAATAATGACGTAAGAGAAAATAAAAAAAAAACCATCACAACCAACAACGATGATCTCAGTAGTATTCAAATACTAGCGCGATTGTCTGCCATCCTGAGTTTGAGTCCCATCTATAGTGTTCACCATTTTCATTTTTTTCCTTATTTCTTATAAACTAACTTTAAAATTCATCAGTACATATTATCGACTTTATATCGAATCAAGGCAGATTTATCTGAATAGATATACCAATTAAAATACTTGATTAAGGCTATAAAATCACGTTCGTGGCGTAGTTGGTTAAAGTGCGTGGCCGCTATGTCAACGAACTTTGGAGACACAGGTTCGAACCCCAGCAGCAACAGAAAATTATTTGAATTAAAATAATTTTTCTGTACGGACGCCACCTCTCTGCAGACAATGGCAAACCTCAGAGAGTAATCAAAATGCCATGTAAAGCTTCTTGAGAATAAGAACATTGCGTTCATCGCCGTTCGGAGTCGGCGTTAAGCCTGTAAGTCCATTTCTCGGTCAATTGTGTACAAACTTAACAACACGCACAACACAATTGATCCTAAGAAGCTAGGTCAAAGTCCTTTCAAGGGCTGAAATGGCCAGTTATTTATGTATTTTTTTTTAATGAACGAATAATGTCGGAATCTCCTGGATCGGCCAGAGATAAGGTGCAGACACGAAATTATTTACCGCAGGCTGTGCCCAATTCAATATTGATTCCACTGTAGTGCTGTACTTGAGTCTTTGCCAACATGGCGTAGTATTCAAATTCAGATTTCCTTAAAGCAGGAGTAAAGCTGGTAATGAGCACCAACTTAGCTTTGCCTTGCCTCAAAGTCTTAAGAGTGTTAATCTTTCCAAAGTTTTTTTGTTTTTTCTTTACGGCAACCATGATTATGATTTAATTATTGTTGTGTCTAATACTCAACAAATACCAACATCTGTCCCTCTTTAACGAAATATGACAGAAAAAAGAAAAATGATCTTGTCCTAAGTGTGTCCAAGTCCTTGTTCTATTCCTTGTACCATTTATTGTCCTTATCGTTTTCCCGATCTTGTCTAAAATATAGTTTTAAGGGTATCTAAATCGTTGTCCTAATCCTTGTAATAGCCCTTTTTTCTATAAAATAAATAAATAACTGGCCATTTCAGCCCTTGAAAGGACTTTGACCTAGCTTCTTATGATCAATTGTGTTGTACGTGTTATTAAGTTTGTACACAATTGACCGAGAACCGAACGTACATGCTTAACGCCGGCTCCGAACGGCGATGAACGGAAAGTTCTCGTTCTCAAGAAGCTTTACATGGCATTTTGATTACTCTCTGAGGTTTGCCATTGTCTGCAGAGAGGTGGCGACCGTACAGAAAAATTATTTTAATTCAAATAATTTTCTGTCGCTGCTGGGGTTCGAACCTGGGTTTCCAAAGTTCTTTGACATAGCGGCCACGCACTTTAACCAACTACGCTACGGACGCTACATCCTTTTTTCTATGCTTGTCTGAATTCTTGTCTTAATCTTTGTCTAATTCATACTTTAATCTTTGTTCCACTTCTCACTTTGATTCTGGTCGTAAAATCTGTTCAAATCCTTGCTCTTATCCTTTTTGAATTCTTGCTCTAATCCTTATCCAAATCCTTGTCCCAATACTAGTTCTTGTTTTAATTTTAATTTAAAGTGAATTTTTCATTGTTTTTACATTTATTTTTGCTTTTTCTTTTGCTTTTAGATTTATTGAATTTAGGTAACATTAAGTGGCTCCCTGAAAGGCCTCATGAAACCATTATTTTAATTTTTTTTTTGTTTTTATTTTTATCATGTGTTCAAAAACCTCAGCTTTAATTTCGTTCTATAGAATTTACCGTAGCACCAATAGTCACGGAGTTATAATTGCATGCAACATTTTTTTTATTCTTTTTGCATTTTTACTGCATTAAGAGGTTGTCGCCACGGTTAGTGAAATTCTATCTAGATTTTTTTTTTAATTTTCATTATTCAAATACAGAAGCATTTTTGCTGTCGTAAAATAAATTTTTTCGTAGGGCTTCTACTCTAATAATTCCGTGCAACAAAATTGCATTTTTGTTGCATAAGCTGCTATCTGCGCGATCTAACGACGTCGTAATCTATGTTTTGTGGTATTTATTTTTGTCGTAAGAATAATTATAAATTCTTTCCTTCTGTTTTCTACCGTATCGCATATACTTACCAAGTAATAATTTCATGCAATGCCGTTTCATGATTGCTGAATTTTCGATCCTGTAATGGCTCTCTTTGCAACCAAATGACGTCATGAAGTTTTGTCTATTTTTGTCATGAACTAGGGCTAAGAACGAGTCTTGACTGACGTGTTATGTGCTTAACCGTATTATTTATATAGAGCATTGCAATTCCATGTAACAACTTTGAAGTTTCGTTGCTTAATCAACTCCCTCCGCGTACCAACGGCCGCAGTAGTCGACGTTTTTGTCGATGGACTCCTAAAAAAGTTGAAATGATTCAATAAGTGTCAAAGATAATCCAAAGGGCCATAAAACGATTAAATTTTGAGCAAAAAACTCATCGAATTAAAAAAAAATCAAAATTGAACTACAGAGGAGGCCTCATAAAATAATTCAATTTTGAAAAACTATATCTTTCAAACGAATCGATAAAATGTAATACATTCTTTAAAGAAAATGTTCATCCATTTATTCATAAGCAACTTTAACATAACAAAAATGCTTCATAACTTTTCCCATTACGAAATAATTATAGAAAAATGTTTTTTGAATCCATTTCAATAGGGACAAAATTATTGAGACAGAGACAATACTAAATGAACAAACTCAAATGTTTAAATAGTATGGCTACACCCGCTTTCAGGAAAGTGCCATTATGAATTCGAAATTTTCGAACTGTTAGTTCAGCTTTGTGTGTAGGTACTCTTGCGTCATCTTTTTTGGTAGAAATTGAAAATAATCATTAAAATGGGTTGAAAGCAAAAGGAAACAACTGAAGCTGAAAGGAAAATAATATTAGAATTACATAGACAATATAAATCATGTGCTCAAATTGGTGAAATAGTAAAAAGAAGTCGATTCACCATTCGCATCCGTACTGGTAGACCTCAAAAGCTAACAATTAAGGAGGAGAGAAAAATTGTACAGAAAATTAAATCAAATCCAAAACTTACATCTACACAAGTGGCAGCAGAACTTTTAGACGAAATCGGCAAGGAAATTCAACCCAAAATTATTCGCAGGACTCTCCATCGTGCGTGAAAAAAGCCTCTCATAAGCAAAGTGAATAAAAAAAAGGGGTTAGAGTTCGTAAAATCACACAAACAGAAGCCTAAAAATGTATGGAACAGTGTGTTATTCACAGATGAAAGAAAATATAATATATGTATATATATAAATTTTTAAGTCTGATGGCCGAATACCGAGGGGTCATGGTATGAGGCTGTATGTCCGAAGAAGGTGTTGGCAACTTGATCTTGTTGTACAATGATGGATAAGATGGTGTATCTGAACATTGTGTGTATCAGAAGTTAGGTCTTGGTTATAATTTTAACTTCCAGCAGGATAATGATCCCAAGCACACTATTCAAGTTGTGCGTGTGTGTATCATTTATCATATGCCACACATTGTCTTGACCCCTCCAAAATCTCCAGACATGAATCCCATAGAACATCTTTGGCATAAACTCGGGAGATGACTAGAAAAACAACAAGCAATCCTCAACTAAAGGAAGTACTGCTGCAGGAATGACAAAATATAGGAATAGGAGTAACAAAAAAATTAGTCAAATCCATGCCAAATAGATTGCAAGAAGTTTTAAAGATAAAATTCATGACCACTATATATTAATGTTTTTATTAACTTAATGTATTTTTTATTAAAAGCAATCTGTGTGAATAATTATGTCCCTATAAAAATGGATTCAAAGTATATTTTTCATAAATTATTTTGTAATGGAAAAAGTTATGTGAAATTTTTTGTAAAGTTTAAGTTCCTAATGAATAAGTAGATATTTTCTTTAAACAACATATCGCTCGTTTTCTTCAATAACGTTATAATCCAAAAAACATAAAAATTGAGTTCATTTCACAGCAACATTTGTGTTACCATGATCTATGCTATGTACAATTTTGGTAACGATAGCTTCTTTAATTTTTGCAGAAGAGTAGAATTTGTGATTCATTCATCTCAATATATTTCCGATCAGATCGTATTATATATCGATAATCTCCAGTTTTTTTTTGTCACTTTGTATGGATTAAACCATGTACATTACAGTAATATTTGTATATTTGATGTTTCGTCTTTATTTTTTTTTTTTAATTAATTTCCTTTATCTGTTCAAAACTTTAAATGCTTCTCCTAAAAAATCTAGTTTTTTGAGTTATAACGTTATTGTAGAAAACGAGCGATATGATGTTTGATCAATCAGAAGATATGGCTTCACAAATGGTATGGCTTGAGTGAATAATTTTGTTCACCTCTGTAACTGCTCAATGATCTAATTCTCTATTGAAAGATCTAATGTCTCATTGGAACCTATTTGCCACTGAATAGTGAATTTGTGTGAAAGTAGCAAAAAGAATCACGAAAAGATTCAATTATCCCAATAGCTCTTAATATTATTTATTCAAGTGAATCCCATTTGCAGCCGAATAAAAAGACTACTTTTTTGTCCAGGAAGAATATACAAATTATAAAAATTGCAAATAACTTACATGGGAGGTAAATTTTCTTTCCAAAGTTGCCTCTTAGGGTCTCCTCATAGTCGTGAGAGGTTCAAGACCAGCGTCATGTGCATTATGAATCAGTATTAATTCCATTCTCATTCACGAGCACTGAGGTTTGGGTAGGTACACTACAAGACATCATATTTCACAACGTCATTTCTTCAAAACGTACGCTCTGGTTGGCGAGAGTGTTTAAAGATTTATCAAGCTAAGCGCTCGTTTACGCTGTAACAAATAAGACAAGGTCATCTGTTAACATCTCCATTACAAGATATTTGTTAAGATAGGCAGTTTCTTAGGATTGTTTTAAACTTGCGATTCAAAGGAAACTTTAATTTTCAAAATGAAGGTTCCTGAGCTCATTTCACGAAATATTCTATGAGTTGACATAAAAGCAAAACCTGATAAAAAGCAGTTGTTTCATACAAATTCAAAAATTTCCGATTAAGCAGAAATAAATTTAAAAACTGGCCTGCTTTGTATTATTTTAAGCCGTGATATCATTAGTAAGTTTTCTTAAAATTTTGCAAGCATTAAAAAGGAGTTCATCTGAAATGCGAAACACTACTGATCAGCATCATCAGAATCATCGCCGTCACCGTCATCGTCAACATAAGCAACATCGTCATTTATTTTAATTTTATGTCATGCCAAACAAAATTAAAACATTGTCACAAAAAATCTCGGTAGTCATGATGAGCTCTATGATGAGCTTCATGCATTTGTTGGCAATAGTTTTAAAAAGACGCCAAATTAATGAGCCAATCATGACGCATCGGGCACATCCCAGCAGATTAAGTTTTTTCGTTTTTTTATTTTATATTTTTTTTTTTTTTTGATTATGTAAAATTTTGCAAATCAAATTTTAAACACTGGCTAAGGTTGTGTCATTATTAAATGATTAAATTATGTGGTGGCAACGCTGACTGTGCTATATAGGGAACGCTGAGCAGAGACGACGCGTCAACATGCAGACATTTTTAGCACAGCTGCTAACAAATTTCTATAATAAAAAAAAAAGTATATAAAAAGTTGCTAAAATATAAAAACATTTTATATGAAACAACAAAAAAAGTCAGAGAAGAAAAAAAAATAAAGCAGACAAATACACTGACACAGTGAAGTAAAGATAGAAAAAAAGAAAAAGAAGTAGAAGTAGTAGCAGCAGCAGCATATTTTGCACGGTCATAATGTATGTATGTGAATAATTTTCATAATATATGTTAACATGTTAACCCACACATTGGCACACACGCATACGCACAGATGTACTTTGTACAACCACACCCACATTAACACAAACCCGCACAGAAGGACATGTGTTTAAAAAACACACAACATTGCAATAATGCTAGTATGTGTTCTTTTGTAGTTGTTGTTGTTGTTGTTATTGTTGTTGTTATTGTTGTTGTTGTTGTTGTTGTTGTTGTTGTTGTTGTTGTTGTTGTTGTTGTTATTGTTGTTGTTGTTGTTGTTGTTGTTGTTGTTGTTGGTTTTCCCTGCCTTCATTTTAAATACATGTTAAGCATAATAAATGAGTTAAAGGGTTTTTTTTTATTATTTTTCTTCAACTCAGCTTACAGGGGGGGTAACTCTGCTGCGTGAGAATGTGTGTGTGCATGTGTATGTCTTTTAGTATTTGCCTTAATAGGTTATGCATATGAAAGTGTTGTAGTAAAAAATATACACATACGTGTATGGGTATGTGTATTTGTGTATGTTTGCGTGTCTTTGCTTGTGTACTCTTCATTTTTAAATCTGAGCTTGTGCAGCATTTCTGAGCTAATGACATTATAAACATGAAAACCCCATTAATAAATTTTTTGTTTTTGTTGTTTTTTTTTTTGTTTTTACTTTTTTGTTTTTACTTTTGGAACTTTTTTCTTTTCTTTTTACATTCAACTCGTTTTTGTGTGCTCGTTTTACTTATTGTTTTGCTTGATATAAGCTTTACTTGTTTAAGCATCAGTTTGTGTGTGTGTGTGTGTATGTGTGTGTTAGTGTTAGTAGCAACGGTGTTAAGCGAGATTTAGCTTAAGATCCAGCAGCAGTTCTCTTCAAAACAGCAACAACAACAGCTGCTGAGAAAATGAGTAGCTATCGCTTTTTATTCATATTCATATGCGTTGCTTTGCTGAAGTTGTTGTTGTTGTTGTTGTTGTTGCTGTTGTTGTTGTTGTTGGTTTAAAAATAGAATAAAAAAGCAAAAGAAACTAAGTGATAGAAATAAAAAAAAACCAACAATATACTTGATGATGTGCGAAAAGGTGCAAATTCATGTTTTTGACTGTATTCTGCGCGCCAGCGTTTTTCCTGCTTAAGTTGAAGCTATCAGATTTTTTTTGCACAGACATGTTTCTGCACTATTCTGCTTCATGATCCACAAAAAAGTAAACTATTATTAAGCAACCTACCTTATAAACCAATGCCCTTATAAATTGCTTTGCATGTGTGAGTTGGTTTGTAAGCGAGTTTGGTTTGTAAAAATATTTCGAAATTAAAGGTTCTACTAAACAATCTGTGGCGAGAAAAAGCTCTCAAGGTTACATCATCAAAAAGGAAATTGGCTGCATCGTGTATATACCCATAGTTTTTGACGTGACAGCGTATCTCAATCCTTGTCTTTATTCCTGTCCCTATTCTTTCCGTTGTTCCCAAATAAAACTTCGTTTTCTACATCTTGTCCCGTTTCTTGTCCTCATGCTTTTCCCAATCTTATCCCAATCTTGTCCTAATCTTGTCCCAATCTTGTCCCAATCTTGTCCTAATATTGTCCCAATTTTGTCCTAATCTTGTCCCAATCTTGTCCCAACCTTGTCCTAATCTTGTCCCAACCTTATCCTAATCTTGTCCCAACCTTGTATCAATCTACATCTTGTCCCGTTTCTTGTCCTCATGCTTTTCCCAATTTTATCCCAATATTGTCCTAATCTTGTCCCAATCTTGTCCTAAAATTGTCCCAATTTTGTCCTAATCTTGTCCCAATCTTGTCCCAACCTTGTCCTAATCTTTTCCCAGCCTTGTACCAATCTTGTCCTAAATATTATTTTAGGCTTGTCAAAATCTTGGCCTTGTCGCAATCCTTGTCGTAATCCTTTTCAGAATTCTTATCTGAAAACCTCAGCTCTACTGTCTTTTTATAAAATTTATCGTTTCATCAATAGTCACCGTTATAGTTACATGCAAGGTTTTTTCATTGCTGTTCAAAAAATTCCTTTTTAATTTCTTTGAAAATCTGCGCGCTGACACGTAACGTTGTCACGTCAAAAGGATGCGTTAGCTTTTTCATGGATCATCTTATCTTCATAAATAAATAAATAAATAAATAAGTGGTCACTTCAGCCCTTGAAAGGACTTTGACCTAGCTTCTTATGATCAATTGTGTTGTGCGTGTTATTAAGTTTGTACACAATTGACCGAGAAATGGACCTACAGGCTTAACGCCAACTCCGAACGGCGATGAACGAAATGTTCTTATTCTCAAGAAGCTTTACATGGCATTTTGATTACTCTCTGAGGTTTGCCATTGTTTGCAGAGAGGTGGCGGCCGTACAGAAAAATCATTTTAATTCAAATAATTTTCTGTCGCTGCTGGGATTCGAACTCGGATCTCCAGGTTCGTTGACATAGAGGCCACGCACTTTAACCAACTACGCCACGGACGCCACATCCTTATTCTTATCTTATCTTCATCCTTATTTTTATCCGTAGTTTTTTCTTTGCCACTTAATTTATCCTCATCCATACATATCCTTGCTCTTATATTTGTCCTAATAATTACTTTTGTTTTCTTTTTTCTTCTTAATTTTCTACTTTTAATTTTATTTCTGTTTCTATTTGTATCTCTATTTTTATTTTTATTTTTATTTGTTTTATTTTCATTTTAATTTTTATTTTTATTTTTATTTTATGCTTATTTTTATTTTTAATTTTATTTTTATTTTTATTTTTATTTTATGTTTATTTTTATTTTGATTTTAATTTTTTTTTTATTTTTATTTTTATTTTTAATTTTGTTTTTATTTTTATTTTATGTTTATTTTTATTTTTATTTTTATTATTTTTATTTTTATTTTTATTTTTATTTAAATTTTTATTATTAATTTAAGTTTTTGTTTCGTTTTTGTTATTATTTTTATTTTTTTTTAATTTGTACTAATGTTTGTATTTTTGAAATATTTAGTATATTTTAATAACTCGTACTTTTTGCTTTATATAGTATATATATTAAAAATTTTATATGTAATGAATTTTTTGTTTTAATTTTTGCTTTATTTTCCATGTTATTATTATTATTTTTGTTTCTTTATACTTTTATTTTTATTTGTCTTCTTAAATTTTTGTTATTTTCTTCTCTTTTTAATTTAAATTTTTAGCTTTTGTGCTTTTTTGTTTTTGTTATTATTTTTGTTTCTATTTTTTTATATATTTATTATAATTTCAAGTTTTTGTTACAATTTATATATTTTTATTTGTCTTTGTAATTTTCTTGTTATTTTTATTATATGCATAAATATTTTTTTAATAAACTCACAAAATTTTGTTTAACATTTATTCAAAACTTTATTTTCATTGTATTTTTATTTAATTTTTTTTTAAGTTCCTTGTTAGTATTACTATTTTAATATTTTTTTACTCGAATTTTTACCTTTATTGGTGTCCTTACATAGTTTTCGTTTTTTTTTATTATTATTTTTTCTTTCGGTTTAATGTTTAATTTTATTTATCAGTTATTTAATTTTTTTTTAAGTTTAATTTCTATTTTTATTTGTATTTTGTTTTTTAATATAATTTTTTTATTTTTGTTTTATTTTTTATTTTTATTTCTTTACTTTTAGTTTCATTTTTATTTTGATTTTTATATTATATATATTTTTATATTCTTATTTTTATTATTATTATTATTTTAATTTTTATTTTGATTTTTATATTATTTTTATATTTATATTTTTATTTTTATTTTAATTTTTATCTTGATTTTTATATTATTTTAATTTTTATCTTGATTTGTGTCCTTATATAGTTTTAGTTTTTTTTATTATTATTTTTACTATCGATTTCATATTTTATTTTATATATCAGTTATTTATTTTTTTTAAGTTTAATTTCTATTTTTATTTTAATTTTGTTTTTTATTATAATTTTTTTATTTTTGTTTTATTTTATATTTTTATTTCTTTACTTTTAGTTTAATTTTTATTTTGATTTTTATATTATATTTATTTTTATATTCTTATTTTTATTATTATTTCAATTTTTATTTTAATTTTTATATTATTTTTATATTTTTATTTTTATTTTAATTTTTATCTTTATTTTTATATCATTTTAATTTTTATCTTGATTTGTGTCCTTACATAGTTTTAGTTTTTTCTTTATTATTATTTTTACTTTCGATTTTATGTTTAATTTTATTTATCAGTTATTTAACTTTTTTTAGGTTTAATTTCTATTTTTATTTTAATTTTGTTTTTTATTATAATTTTTTTATTTGTGGTTTATTTTTTATTTTTATTTCTTTACTTTTAGTTTCATTTTAATATTGATTTTTATATTATATTTATTTTTATATTCTTATTTTTATTATTATTTTAATTTTTATTTTGATTTTTATATTATTTTTATTTTTATATATGTATTTTTATTTTTATTTTTATTTTAATTTTTATCTTGATTTTTATATTATTTTAATTTTTATATTTACTTCTATTTTTATTTTTTTATTTTTATGTTTTTTATTTTTATTTTAAATTTGATTCCTATTTTTATTTAGTTTGTTTTATTTTTATTTATGTGTGTATTTTTTAATTGTAATTTTATGTAATTTTTTTATTATGGTTTTACCATTGTTTCTAATTTTTATTTTTAATATAACTTTTGTTTTTTTAATTAGTTTTGAAATTATTTTTTTATTTTACAAAATGTTTATTTTGTTCTATATAGACTAGAAATTTTTTAATTTTATATGTTCTATTCTTTTCTTATTTTCATATTTAAATTTTTTTCTATTCTTTTATTTTTGTTTGTGTTATTATTTTTTATTGGAATTTTGGTTACTTTTTATTTTAAACGCCGTTTTAATTTTTATTTATATAGATTTTTTCAGTTCTATTTTTGAATTCAAGTATAAATTTATTTTAATTTATGTTTACATTCATATTTTAGTTTTTATTGTATATATTTTATGATTATTTCTAATTTTTATTATAATTTTTTTCTTATATTTTTTTTATTTGTAATTCTGATTTCATATTTTTATTTTTATTTATTTATATATTTTCGACTAAGTAATATTATTTATTTATTTATTTTTATAAAAAAATGTTTGTACTGTTTTTTGTATATTTTAGTAATAGTTTTTTCAATATTTATATTTTTTATTATATTTATATTTTTTTTATATATATTTTTGAGAATATTTTTTTGTTTTAAATTTGTATATTTATGGTTTTATATTTTTGAATTATTTTGTTTTTTCGTTGTTTTTATTTTTAATTTAAATTTTTAGTTTTATTCTTGTTTATTTTTGTTTTTATCTTTATTTCTGTTTTTTTATAATTTTAACTTTTAGTGTAAATTTAAGTTTTTGTTATATTTTTATTTGTGTGTTTGTAGTTTGGTTTTTATTCTTTTTATATAAACACATATTTTTTAATATACTTGTAAGGCTGTTTTTTGTTTATTCAAAATGTTATTTTTATTTTTTTTCTATGTTAATTGTTCTTTAATTTCCTCATTATTATTATATTTTAACTTTATTACACTCGTATTTTTATTTTTATTTGTGTACTTTAATAATGTGTAAGTATTATATTAATATACTTATACATATAAATATATATGCATATGCAGTTTATTTATTTTGTGTATTATCATAATTTTCGATATTATGTTTGGTTTTATACATCAGCTATTTAATTTTTTGTTTTATTTCTAAATTAATTTTTATTTTAAATTTAATTTATGTTTAAATTATTTTATATTTTATTTTTGTTTATTTGTTTTTTATTTTCATTCTTGTATGTATTTTTATTTTTATTTTAATTTTATTTTAAATTTAATTCTTATTTCTATTCTGATTTTTATTTCTTTTTTTATTTGATTTTTATTTATGTTTTTTATTTTTTCTATCTATTTATTTTTATATTATTTTTTATTTATTTTTATGTTTTAGTTTTTTATATGAATTTTTACTTTTATTGGTTTTTAATTTGGTTTTTGTCATTTGTTTTTTTTTATTTTCATTTTTATTTTTAATTTAACTTGAATTTATTTTTATATTAGTCTTAATATTTTTTACTAAAGTAAAATGTAATTGTGTGAAATGTAATAAAAACTTTTGTAATTTAAGGTATATAAGTTTTTTATTGTCATATTTTATTATGTATTTAATTTATGGAATTAAATTTAATTTTTATTTTTATTTATGTTGTTATTTTTGATATGTCATTTTTATTTTTATTTTTAATAGATAATGAAATATAATAGATAATTAATTTTTTTTTTAATTTAAATATTAATTAAATTTAGTTTGATATTGTTGTATATTTTTATGATAATTACTATTTTTTATAATACTTATATTTTTTGTGTGTTTTAATTATATATTTTGAATTATATATTTTGATGTGTTAAGTTTATTTATTTATTTTTTTAAAACATATTTGCTCTTTATTTCTTTTGTAAATAGTTTTTTAAAGATTTTTATTTTTAATTATATTTATATGTTTTTGTTTTTATATTTTTGAGAATTTTTTTACTGTTTCATTTATGTTTCTACTATGTATTTCTAATATTTGAATATTATATTGTTTTGTAAAGGGTCCGCCAAACAATGAAAATGCTATAAAAAAAACTACTGAATATTTTCTGAAATGTATTTTTTTATTTGAATGTACAATCTTTCCGGTTAATAATGGAAAATAGTTTCATTCAAATGGCTTCCTCGGCTGGCCATGCAGTAGCCTACACGATCGGTCCAATTTTTAAGCACATTATCGATTGTGTGCAGCTGTATTTCACGAATGGCTTCACGAATATAGTCCTTTAAAGCGTCAATTGTCTCTGGCTTGTCGGCGTAACACTTATCTTTGAGGGCACCCCACAAATAATAGTCCTACGGTGTCAAATCGCAGCTCCGAGGTGGCCAAACGACATCAGCTCTGCGGCTGATAATGCGATCTTCAAAAACAGGGCGCAAAACATCGAGTTTAGCTTCGGCTGTGTGGCACGTAGCGCCGTCCTGTTGAAACCAAATGTTGCCAATATCCTCCTCTTCAATTTTTGTGAACAAAAATTCATTCAACATGGCCCGATAACGATGGCCATTGACTGTAACGGCCACTCCTTGCTCACTTTCGAAGAAAATGGCCCAATTATGCCTCTGGACCAAAATCCGCACCAAACAGTGACTCGTTTTGGGTGCATAATGTATGCATGCGGGTTTTCTGTGCCCCAAATGCGACAATTTTGCTTGTTTACATACCCGCCAATATAAAAATGAGCTTCACCTGAAAAGATGATTTTTTTGGCAAAATCGGCATCTTCTGTAAGTCGTTCGCAGGCCCACTCAGCGAAGCGAAACGCATTGGATGGTCAGTTGACTTCAACTCCTGAACCAATTGGAGTTTGTATGGCATCATACCAAGGTCTTTATGTAAAATTCGTCTCAATGATGTCTCCGAAATGTTCAATTGTTGAGAACGACGGTGAATTGATGTTGATGCCGCTTTACGCACACTTTCTGCCACAGCAGCAATATTTTCGGGTGTACGCACTGTTTCACTTGTTTCACAAGATAACGAACATACGGAGCTGACGGTGCTTCTGTTCTTCTAAAATCTGTTCGCAATTTTCGCACACATTCTGCAACATTACCATGATTTTCAAAGTAGTGTCGCAATATTTCCCAGCGTTGTTCAAGCCTATACACAACCATATTCGTTCAGCGGAAGGATAAAACTAATTATCTGTCAAATCAGACATGTGCTAAGTGTTACCATTCACGAAATAAGCAATAGTTGAAAAAAAAGTTGGATGGTGGACCCTTTACAATTTTTGAATTAACTTTTATTTTGTTTTTATTTAAACTCTGAGCTATTTTTGCTTTTGATTTTGTTTTTGTTGTTAGCTATGCTTTTGCTTTTACTTTTACATTTAATTTCGCTTTTTACTTTGCTTTTTATTATGATTTTGCTTTTGTTTTTGCTTTTACTTTTGCTTGTGATTTTACACTTGCTGTTATTTTTGCTTTTGATTTTGCTTTTGCCTTTGTTTTTGCTTTTGATTTTGTTTCTACTCTTGTTTTTGCTTTTGTTTTCGCTTTTGCATTTCCTTTTGCTTTTGCTTTGGCGTTGAATTTTGCTTTTGCTTTTCCTTTTGTTTTTACTTTTGCTTGTGCGTTTACTTTTGCTTGTACTTTCGCTTTTTCGATTGCTTTTTCTCTTATTTTGGCTTTAGTTCTTGGTTTTGCTTTTCTTTTTGCTTGAATGTTGTTTTTGCGTCATAACTAGCTAAATTCATCCTTGTAACTTTTACCCGCCAAAAAAAAAAACGAAATGGCGGCCATTTGATAAAAGTCGATTTTCGACGTTACAAAATCGGTCGCCATTTTGTTTTTTTCGGCGGAAAAAAATTATCCTCGTTCAGGCGATAGCCACTTAAACAAGGATTAATTTGGTTTTTTTTCCTCAGCTGTTCCCGACTGGTGATATCCTGTACACTGTCAATATTTAGCATTTTTCAAATAAAATCAAGTAACGTCAAAAACCGCTACAAAAATTCTGGAAAAATTTTTGTTTTCTTTTAATGTTAATAAATATATAAGCAAAATTTGAAAACGATATCTTTTTCCTTCTATGAAAAAAAATCCCGAAAAAAATTTTTTTTAAATTTTTTACTTATGTATATGCTCCCCTTAAGCGGTTGCCCTCCTACTTTTGTATTTCTGTTTATTAGGTAAGACAACTGATCTTTGTTGTTGTACAAGGTTTTTTTTTTAGAGGTATAGAACTTCGAATTGAAATAAAACACAAGAAAATCGTTTTAATGTCCATCAATTTGGCTTTTTTGGAAGGATAATTTTATGCCATTAATGTTTAAATATGATTTCGGGCATGTGGCCGCCGCGGCTGGCTCGAATAAAGCCAATTCTACAGGTCCAATTTTCAACCACTTTTTCGAGCATATGGGGCGTATGTCGGCAATAACGCCACGAATGTTGGCATCCAAGTCCCCTAACGTTTCTGGTTTGTTGGCGTAGACGAGCGACTTCACATATCCCCAAAGAAAATAATCCAATGGTGTCAAATCACACGATCTTGGTGGCCAATTGACAGGTCCATTCCGCGAAATTATGCGCTCATCGAATGTTTCCTTCAATAAATCGATTGTGACGTGCGCTGTGTGGCATGTAGCGCCGTCTTGTTGGAACCACAACTCATCCACATTCATGCCATCCAATTCGGGAACAAAATAGTCGGTTATCATGGCTCTATACCGGTCTCCATTAACGGTAACTGACTCTCCAGCATTATTTCGGAAGAAGTATGGCCCAATGACTCCACCAGCCCATAGAGCACACCAAACAGTCAGTTTTTGTGGATGTAATGGCGTCTCAAGGATCTCATGTGGATTCTCTTCACTCCAAATGCGGCAATTTTGCTTGTTGACGTAGCCATTCAACCAAAAATGAGCCTCATCACTGAACAAAATTTTGCGATGAAAATCAGCATCGAGATCAATCTCATTTTCGGACCATACACCAAAATCACGACGCATTGCATGGTCTCGCGGCTTTAATTCTTGCACAAGCTGGATCTTGTAAGGTCGCAAGCCAAGATCTTTGCGCAAAATCTTCCATAAAGTTGATGGACAAAGCTCCAATTGCTGTGCACGGTGGCGAATCGATTCATTCGGGTCCTCTTCAACATTTTGCTCTACAGCGGCAATTGTTTCTTCGGTGCGCACTGTTCGACGTCTCTGCGGATGCGTATTATCACATAGAGTAAACGTAGTGCGAAAACGACCCATGGTTAACCGAATTAATTGCTCTGATGGACGATTATGTCGACCATAAAATGGACGGAGCTTGCGGTAAACTTCGCGAACTGAACCATTATTTTCGAAATAAATTTGCACGATTTGCAAGCGTTGTTCTTTTGTCAACCTGTTCATGATGAAATGGCAAACCAAACTGAACATAAATGACATTAGAGTTACCAGATTTGACCACAAAATGCCAGTTTTATCTCTATTCGAAAAACAAACCCCTAAAAAAAACACCCATTACAACAAAATTTACCGTAGCCCATACACTATATGAGTGATAATTCCATGCAGCTTTATAAGATTTTTGTTGCATAAGCTGCCACGCTACTACCTGATAGAGTCGGTAAAAAGTGTTTATGTGTTTTTTTTTCTGTTGTGAGTTATTTTCTTGGTAAAAGTTTAATAAAGTTATTGTTCATTGTGATAAAAAAATAACATGTTAATATAGCACACCATTAAAAAAAATAATTACATTCTTTTTTTACTGATTTAAAAATTCTTTTCCTAGTTTTCATTTACGGTCAACAAACAACGACACTTTCAGCAGACACAAAAAACGTTCACCTTACTCCACTCTCATTTCAAGTTATAACCATTATTGCAGTTTATTGCATATTTTGTTGGTATTTGTTTTTCGCTGCATGAGACAAAAATTAATTTCAATTTTGTCTGTGTTCGCATAAATTACAAAATATTTTAATGACGCGCGCCAAATGCAGCCAGAAACGTAAACACAACAAAACATTCACATAAACACGTACACACAAAAATAGCATGCAAACAGTTGCGTGAAAAACAGAAAAAAAAATAAAATCAAAATAAGGGTTTGTTTTGTTTTGTATTTTCTAATCCTGCGTATACAAAATGTACACAATGTCAACTTGTGGCAGAATTAATTGGATGCATTAAATGACTTTTTGGTAATACGGCGATAAGAGTTGCATATTTTTAGGTGATGTTAGTTGAAAGCATTTTGTTGGTGAATTATTGTATTTGTTTTGGTTTTATTTTAAACTTAATTCAAGATTGTAAACAAATTATTAAGTTATTTGCCAAGCATAACACTATTTTTTATTGTCCTTAAAAGCTGTTATTTTACTCGGTATATTGAGCATAATGTTGAGAATATTTGTAACATTCAAAAACAACATTTTTAAGGACGATGATAAAAAACGCCGGTTGGCTTCGTCGTTCTTCTACTTCTTCTTCGTTCGCTGCAATTTTTCAATTTCAAAAACAATTTTCTGTACCAACATACGTGGTCAGATAAGCGCTGTAAATATAGCTGCTTGACCGCTGCAGCAGCAATAAAAAATGCATAAAAATAAAGCCAAAGCTAAACAAAATAAGCCAAAATGGGAAAGGGGATGCGAAAGATTGCAAGAGCGAAGCGGTAAAGCCAACTCGTATTAACTTGAAACCAGCGGGACACAGTAGCACATTTTTTGTGTATTCAAAGTGGTAAAGACAGAAAAAATAAAAATAAAATTAAAGCTATGCTATCGTGGAATACACATACCTACAGGGTCCGATGCAACTACATTCTGGTAAAAAAGCTTTCTAATAAAGCGTAACGGAGATAAAATGCTATTCAATTGAATAAATGTTACTCATACGACGTGTTGCACTTATTTCAAAAGTGTTCCATTTTCGAAGGAAAAGCATAGGTTTTATGCTCAAATCTATGTATTTCACCCTGTTTTTGAAAATCAGCTCAATTCAGCGCACAACATAAATGCTGATCTAAGCAAAATTACAAAAAAAACTAAGTTAGAACAAAATTTGTTTGCCTGAAAATCAGAAAAACTTTCAGAGTTGTGCTACATCGCTGGCAAGAATGCAAGTTTTTTTGCTCTGCACACTTACACAAATACAAGCGCAAACGAGCAAATTGAAATACACTTACATACACTCTAATGCAAACTCACCCAAAAACACTATCTTGCATACATCTCCTTGTTGCCCGATACATACAGCTTAACTCAGCACTGCACGCGCGCACGCGCGTTCTGTGCACAATTTATTAAAAGATTTCTTAAGTGCACACGTAGCGTTCCCACTTAAATGCTCGCTTACGTTTCGTTTCTACGTAAACCTAAACGTTTGTTCGTCGGAGCTTTTTGTTTATTTTTCACTGGCTTGCCACAGTTGTTGTTTCTATTTTCTGCTTTGTTTCTTTTATCGTGCATTTTATGTGTGTTATTGTATTTGTTGTTCCTTTTGCACTGACCATCAGCACATTAATGGGCTGCATTTTGCGGAATACATCAAAATGTTTGATGTGAGTGAGTGAGTGTGTACGTGTGTGTGTTTCTGTGTGGGGGGGAGCTTATATTCCTTAGTGAAAGTGAATTCTTTTGAATTCAACAAATAGTATGCAGCTTAATTAAGAAAAAAAAAAAAAAAATTAAAAAATAATATTTTATCACAATAGTAGAACAATCACGTGAGTAAAGGTTTCTAAAACTACTGTCGAAAAAATAATTTTTTCAAACTGCATCGGCGTTGCATGAAACTGATTCTCCCTCAATATAACTGCTACATTAGATCCTATTTTGGTTTTTCGAGCTAATAGCGCAACTAAAAAAAAAAAGATGGCGTGACATCAAGAAACCAACCGCTTAACGCAGAAAAAATGCAAAAATTATGAAAAAACATGGCATGGAATTATAAATTCGTCACTATTGCCGTTATGGGAAACGAAAGAATGTGGAACGATCATATGGTGAAGTTTTCATCAACCTGATGAAAAGAAACAAAAATTGATATCGTCATGGCACCCCTTGGAAACCGCATAATGTATCGCAAATGCTACGTTATTGCATATCTTTGATTTATTGCATAGCACCAATGTAAACTGTGATGCATCAAAGTAAAAGAAAAAGTTTTTTTTTTATTTTAGTAAAAGTAAAAGTAAAAGTAAAAGTAAAAGTAAAAGTAAAAGTAAAAGTAAAAGTAAAAGTAAAAGTAAAAGTAAAAGTAAAAGTAAAAGTAAAAGTAAAAGTAAAAGTAAAAGTAAAAGTAAAAGTAAAAGTAAAAGTAAAAGTAAAAGTAAAAGTAAAAGTAAAAGTAAAAGTAAAAGTAAAAGTAAAAGTAAAAGTAAAAGTAAAAGTAAAAGTAAAAGTAAAAGTAAAAGTAAAAGTAAAAGTAAAAGTAAAAGTAAAAGTAAAAGTAAAAGTAAAAGTAAAAGTAAAAGTAAAAGTAAAAGTAATAGTAAAAGTAAAAGTAAAAGTAAAAGTAAAAGTAAAAGTAAAAGTAAAAGTAAAAGTAAAAGTAAAAGTAAAAGTAAAAGTAAAAGTAAAAGTAAAAGTAAAAGTAAAAGTAAAAGTAAAAGTAAAAGTAAAAGTAAAAGTAAAAGTAAAAGTAAAAGTAAAAGTAAAAGTAAAAGTAAAAGTAAAAGTAAAAGTAAAAGTAAAAGTAAAAGTAAAAGTAAAAGTAAAAGTAAAAGTAAAAGTAAAAGTAAAAGTAAAAGTAAAAGTAAAAGTAAAAGTAAAAGTAAAAGTAAAAGTAAAAGTAAAAGTAAAAGTAAAAGTAAAAGTAAAAGTAAAAGTAAAAGTAAAAGTAAAAGTAAAAGTAAAAGTAAAAGTAAAAGTAAAAGTAAAAGTAAAAGTAAAAGTAAAAGTAAAAGTAAAAGTAAAAGTAAAAGTAAAAGTAAAAGTAAAAGTAAAAGTAAAAGTAAAAGTAAAAGTAAAAGTAAAAGTAAAAGTAAAAGTAAAAGTAAAAGTAAAAGTAAAAGTAAAAGTAAAAGTAAAAGTAAAAGTAAAAGTAAAAGTAAAAGTAAAAGTAAAAGTAAAAGTAAAAGTAAAAGTAAAAGTAAAAGTAAAAGTAAAAGTAAAAGTAAAAGTAAAAGTAAAAGTAAAAGTAAAAGTAAAAGTAAAAGTAAAAGTAAAAGTAAAAGTAAAAGTAAAAGTAAAAGTAAAAGTAAAAGTAAAAGTAAAAGTAAAAGTAAAAGTAAAAGTAAAAGAAAAAGTAAAAGTAAAAGTAAAAGTAAAAGTAAAAGTAAAAGTAAAAGTAAAAGCAAAAGCAAAAGCAAAAGCAAACAAAACTAGTAAGAAATGATCTTCGACTGGGCCGAAGTTAAAATACCCCCACGTCCGAACCGAAGTATATTCAAAGTCTTAAGCCGTCAATAAAATGTTTATTTGTAAAGGGTGATTTTTTTGAGGTTATGATTTTCATGCATTAGTATTTGACAGATCACGTGGGATTTCAGACATGGTGTCAAAGAGAAAGATGCTCAGTATGCTTTGACATTTCATCATGAATAGACTTACTAACGAGCAACGCTTGCAAATCATTGAATTTTATTACCAAAATCAGTGTTCGGTTCGAAATGTGTTTTATCGACAAATTTTGTTCAGCGATGAGGCTATTTCTGGTTGAATGGCTACGTAAATAAGCAAAATTGCCGCATTTGGAGTGAAGAGCAACCAGAAGCCGTTCAAGAACTGGCCATGCATCCCGAAAAATGCACTGTTTGGTGTGGTTTGTACGCTGGTGGAATCATTGGACCGTATTTTTTCAAATATGCTGTTGGACGCAACGTTACGGTGAATGGTGATCGCTATCGTTCGATGCTAACAAACTTTTTGTTGCCAAAAATGGAAGAACTGAACTTGGTTGACATGTGGTTTCAACAAGATGGCGCTACATGCCACACATCTCGCGATTCTATGGCCATTTTGAGGGAAAACTTCGGAGAACAATTAATCTCAAGAAATGGACCGGTAAGTTGGCCACCAAGATCATGCGATTTGACGCCTTTAGACTATTTTTTGTGGGGCTACGTCAAGTCTAAAGTCTACAGAAATAAGCCAGCAACTATTCCAGCTTTGGAAGACAACATTTCCGAAGAAATTCGGGCTATTCCGGCCGAAATGCTCGAAAAAGTTGCCCAAAATTGGACTTTCCGAATGGACCACCTAAGACGCAGCCGCGGTCAACATTTAAATGAAATTATCTTCAAAAAGTAAATGTCATGGACCAATCTAACGTTTCAAATAAAGAACCGATGAGATTTTGCAAATTTTATGCGTTTTTTTTAAAAAAAAAGTTATCAGGCACTTAAAAAATCACTCTTTATAAAACATTTTTGTTATACCTACATAGTTTTAACAGAAAATATTCGCTTTCATTTTTTATAAAATCACTTTGTATGGGGGGTGGGTGTGGTTTTCACTCGATTTGGTTGAATTTTATACACAAAGTGCATGTTATATATCAAAGTTAATAAGCAAAATTTCAAGTCCTTATATTATTTTTTGTGGAATTTAAAGAGATTTTACCTTTTTGATGAAGTCACTTTGTATGGGAGGTAGGCGTGGTTTTTATCCGATTTGGTTGAATTTCATACTTAGAGTGCACTTTAAATATCGGAGCTCATATGCAAAATTTCAAGTCCATATATTAATTTTTGTGGAATTCTAAGAGATTTTACCGTTTTGATAAAGGCACTTTGTATGGGAGGTAGGCGTGGTTTTCATCCGATTTGGCTCATTTTCGAACTTGACCTTAGTTTTTTAGATAAAAGCTTAAATATTGAATTTCGTGATGATAGCTTGAAAATTACGGCTGTAATCGTGACGACAGACGGACAGACGGACAGACAGACGGACATGGCTTAATCGCCTCGGGTGGTGATGCTGATCAAGAATATATATATTTTTCTATACCTACCACGCCTCCTTATGGGCGTTACAAACGGAGTGACAAAATTAATATACCCCCATTTACGTTTTTTAAACGTGGGGGTATAAAAAAGCAAATTACGAACACATTTTTTGAACACATTATGTTTAATTTTAAACTAACATTATTTTTTCTGTGTAAAATCATTTTCGTCACAGTTTCAACAGAAAATATTCCCTTTTGTTTTTTGATAAAGTGACTTTGTATGGGATGTAGGCGTGGTTTTCAGTCGAATTCGTTAAATATTATACTCAGAGTGCTTATTTGCAAAATTTCAATTCCATAATTAATTTTTGTGATATTAATCGTAATTATCATTTTCGTAACTGACCTTTATTTTTTATATAAAAGCTTAAATATCGAATTTCGTGATAATAGCTTGAAGAGTACGGCTTTAATCGTGATCACAGACAGACAGATAGACAGACGGACAGACAGACGGACAGGGCTAAATCGATTCGGGTAGTGATGCTGATCAAGAATATATGCACTTTTCTATACCTGCTACGCCTCCTTATGGGCGCTACAAACGGATCGACAAAATGAATACACCCCTTTTACTTTTTTTAAACGTGGGGGTATAAAAATTAAATTTGAGCAAAACCTGGGACAAAACTGAGATTTAAATACAGCTTTAATTGAAAACGAATAAAAAATAAAAATAAATATGTAAAGTATATATAAGAACAAAAATATTAATAAAAAAAAAAATAAAAATAAGAACAAATTAAAAATAAAAAAGAGTAAAAATAAAAAATAAAAATAAAAACGAAAAAAATAAAAGTACAAAATAACAATTAAAATAAAACTAAAACTAAAACTAAAACGCAAACTAAAACTTAACTAAAACAAAGACTAAAACTAAAACTAAGACTAAAAATAAAAATAAAATCGAAAATGGATATAAAAATACGAATAAAAATAAAAATAAAAGTAGAAATGGAAATGAAAATAAAAACAAAAATTAAAAATTAAAACAAAATAAAAAATTAAAATGAAAATAAAAATAGGAATAAAATTAAAAAAATTATAATAAAAATAAAAATCAAAATGTTAACCAAAAATTAAAATAAAAATAAAAATAAAAAATAAAAACGAAAATAAAAATAAGAATAAAAATAAAAATAAAAGTAGAAATGGAAATAAAACTAAGAATAAAAATAAAATAAAAATAAAAATAAAAATAAAAATAAAAATGAAATGAAAATGTAAATTAAAATAAAAAAAGGAATAAAAATAAAAAATAATAAAAATAAATATGTAAATAAAAATAAAAAAAAAAAAATGAAAATGAAAATAAAAGTAAGAATAGTAAAAATAATATTTATTTTATAATAAAAACAAAAAAAAAAAATAAATAACTGGCCATTTCAGCCCTTGAAAGGACTTTGACCTAGCTTCTTATGATCAATTGTGTTGTGCGTGTTATTCAGTTTGTACACAATTGACCGGGAAATGGACCTACAGGCTTAACGCCGACTCCGAACGGCGATGAACGGAATGTTCTTATTCTCAAGAAGCTTTACATGGCATTTTATTACTCTCTGAGGTTTGCCATTGTCTGCAGAGAGGTGACGGCTGTACAGAAAAATTATTTTAAATCAAATAATTTTCTGTCGCTGCTGGGGTTCGAACCTGGGTCTTCAAAGTTCGTTGACAAAGCGGCCACGCACTTTAACCAACTACGCCACGGACGCCAAAACAAAAAGTAAGAATAATAATGTATATAAATTATTAAAAATAAATGTAGAAATGGAAATCAAAATAAAAATAATAAAAATAAAAGAAAAATAAAAATAAAAAATAAAAATTAAAAAAAAATAAAAATAAAAATAAAAATAAAAAATAAAAATAAAAATAAAACTAAAAATAACAAACAAGAAATAAATTAAAATTCAAATAAATTAACAAAAATAAAAAAAATGAAAATAAAAAAGTAAAATAATAATAATAATAAAAATAAAAATTAAAATTAAAATTAAAATTAAAATTAAAATAAAAATTAAAGGAGAACAAAATAAGAAAAAATAGAAAAATAATAATAATAAAAATGTGAATAAGAATAAAAATAAAAATAAACAGTAAAAATAAAACTAAAAATAAAAATAAAAATAAAAATCAAAATCAGAATAAAAATAAAAATACAAATGAAAGTAGAAATGGAAATAAAAAAAAAAAAAAATATAAATAAAAATAAAAAAAAAATAAAACTAAAACTTAAAAATTAAAAGTAAAATAAAAATAAAAATAAAACTAAAAATAACAAATAAAAATAAAAATTCAAATAAATGAATATAAATAAAAATTGCAATGGAAATGGAAATAAAAATAAAAATAATAATAAAAATTAAAATAAAAATTACAGGAGAACAAACTAAGAAAAAAAAATAAAATATTGAATTAAAATCGTAACTCAAAATAAAAATTAAAATAAAAAAAAAATAATTAATATATAATAAAAATCAAAATAAAAATAAGAATAAAATAAAAGTAGGAATGGAAATAAAAATAAAAATAAAAATAAGAATAAAAATACAAATTAAAACTTAAAGGAGAAATGAAAATAAGAACAATATTTAAAATTTAAATAAAAATTACGATAATAAAGTAAAAATAATAAGAAAACATAAAAAAAAAATCCAAAACAAAAAAAAATTAAAATAACATTAATGCAGGCCCGTAGACAAGGGGGGGTTTTTAGGGTTAAAACCCCCCCCTTATGGTCAAAAAAGTATAAAAAAATAATATATCAGCATTAATATAACTTTGCCAATTTGCGAATACTTGCTGCTCGTGCGTCTTTTTTCTCTTACAGTGCAAACTGCAAGTGTAAACAGCAACAGCGAAAACATCAACATGCTAAGTATCGAAAAAAGTTCGAAACATTCAATTGAACTTTGTCTACCACCAGCAATTTAAGAATTTATTGCGTTAACAGGTGTTACGTGAAAGTGGTGAAATTTTGATTGAGTTTCGTTAGATAAGTTTAAGAGTTTCTATTGTTAATTTTACTGTGCCAAAACTACAAAAATGATTCTACTTAATTGGCTGCAGAAACCAGAAGTAAAAAAGGCTAGAACGGTGAAAAGTAAGTGCTTGATTTAAATGATTTTTTTTTCCTTTATCAATGCGTAAATGCGTTAAAAAGTTGCCGAATATTTCTGAATGTTTGAAAGCTGT
This sequence comes from Pherbina coryleti, assembly GCA_943735915.1. Taxonomy (NCBI): domain Eukaryota; kingdom Metazoa; phylum Arthropoda; class Insecta; order Diptera; family Sciomyzidae; genus Pherbina; species Pherbina coryleti. The sequence continues at coordinate 156,561,869 of OX030949.1, read as the reverse complement.
GTTTTTTTTTGTAGTGTGTTTGCATTGATTGAATATTAATGGATTAACTTTTTGCTTGATGCGGAACCGAAAAAATCCGAATAATATTATATTTCACCTGTATTGCAGAAAACGTTCAAGAAACTTTGGAATCTGAAAAGTCTTCAGAACTTCCTTTGTAACCTGCAGTTGAAGAAAGCTTTAATGTTGACAGCTATGTGGAAAGGGGTAGTACAAGTTGTGGTATTAATAATTTACTTTTAATGTTTTTAACTCTAAGTTTGTGTGTATGATTGTAGAAATTGTTCCAGAAATATCATTTGATTCATCGGAACTACCTTTGACTTCGAGAGTATATCAATGTCCAAATAACGATATTTCCAAGTTGATGAGCAATATTTCCGATTCGAACCACCTTGAAAGTTTTCAAAGCATTTATGTGCCTCCGCAAATTTTAATTTTCCTGTCAGCGGTTCTCGCAAACTCCGATTTAAGCATTCTTGGTTGAACCGTTGGCATTGGTTGGTTTACTCCAAATTGGAAAATTCAGCTTATTGCAAGTTTTGCGAATTTTTTAGCACTGGTTTTGGAGGTGCAGGATCACAACCTCTTGGTAATTTTACCGAATGATAATAAAAACTATTTAAAATTTTCTAACCTTTTCATTGTGGCCTTTACAAAAGTCAGGAAATACAAGAAAATGCCGTTATTCTAATCGTGGTTATTTTTATATAGAATTTTAAACCGATATAAGTTTGCAAGTAAATTATTAAAATAATAATAAAAGGTGCTTAATTATCGTCATTTTAGAAGTTTGTCTTGAAATTTTTATTTTTTTAGCGTCTTTCTGTATTCCAAAATGACAGTGCAACGATAAGCAAGATATATAGCCGAAACACATTGAACTCAACAAACGACAGTTTTAAAATTATAGAACACACGTTTTTTATGTTAAATGGGTGTGCACCCTTAAGCATACATAGAGGTTGAATTAACAAAAAAAAAAAAAAAAAATAAGAAGACTTAATTCTATATATATAAAAATCAAATGCGTGTGCGTTAGTCTTGCTAAGGCTCAGAAACGGCTGGGTCGATTTTAATAATTCCTTTTTTGTATTGTTTGCCTTAATACAGATGTGGTTCAGAAAGAAAGAAAATTACAAAAACTTCAAGGAACAGCGGAAAAATCGAAAAAATCAAAATTGGTAATTTTGTATGGGAATTGCCACATCAGACTACTTTAAATAGCCAACAAATCTTAACGGCTGGACGGATTTAGCTCAAATTCGGCACACACATTACTTGAATCCTAAATTAGGTTAAAGCATACTTGGTTTTGACCACGCCCCTTCTTCTGCCCCTTTACAAGAAACGTAAATTATCCTACAGGCGTACTTTTACTAGCGAAACTGTGCGTCTAAATAATTAAAAGAAAATTCTGTCAAAAAACATTCACATATCTTCAAAATTGCACAAAATTTAAGTACAGCGTCTTTTTCTAATAACTTCGTTTCCTTAGAATAACAAAAATCTATCAGAAATTCGTATTTCTTACTTTCGATGAAAATAACTCCGTTTTTTTTTTAATATATTTCATCCATATCATCTTTTCGTTGATAAATTCAATTTAAGCACTTAATAAACCATATTTGAAGAAAGCTCCAACGTATTAATTTTTTACTCCAAAAATCACAAAAGCTATCATTTCAATTGTAAACCCTTTTGTAGATATGGCATCTCTGTCATAATTCTTTTAGCATCCCTGTCATATATCTTTTAACATCCCTGTCATAATTTTGGCCGACCTCTGAAATGCAACCCTGCCGATCTGCCATTTGTGACTTCCGGAAAAGACACTTTTCTGACAATCGTTGTAAGGGTAAGACCTAATTTTTAAAGTGCAAAATAAAATCTTTAAAAAGTTTAAACATCTTGGCGTTTTTATACAATAAATAAAAAAAAGCTTTAAAAAAAATTATTTGTTTGCCCATTGTGAGTATCGATCCTTAGACCACCTCATGGATTCAAAACTAACAGTTGAGCTGACTATTTTTATTCAAATTGAAATGTACTAAAAAAATATTCTAATAGAATTCGCAATAAAATGATATGACAGCACAATCTTTTGAATTCGAATAACAGCAGCCTTTTACATTCCGTGTTAATATGGGATGTTGGAGTGTTTCATTCAATCAATAATTGAAATTCGATTGGCACCATGTGTTATCGATCATGAATGTTCGGTAAAAAATAAATTTCGGGTGGAATCGTGATTGTTCGAATTTAGGGCGGGACGAAGTTTGCCGGGTCCTCTAGTATACATATATAAAATAAAGTAAATTAATTTTTGTTTTATGTATTTGGGGTACAAAAAAGTTTTAAAGTGTTTTTTTTTTTAAGTTTGTCGCTTTATTGTGAAAAATTTGTTACAAATTCATTTTTCAAAGTATTGTCCATTTCTAGCCACTGTTTTTCCCATCTTTCTGGTAATTATATAAAAAATACCTTTTCATTTATCGATATCAAAAACTATCGATATTTTTTTAATCCAAAACCCCCCCCTTAGGTAAATCCTGGCTACGGGCCTGCATTAATGTATAAATAAAAGCATTATATAATATTATTATATAAATTTTATTTCTTAAATATTAAAAAACAATAAAAAACTTGAAATTAAAATTAAAAAATAAAAACATTATAAATGTAGTGAAAATAAATAAAAATAAAAATATTAGTGTATTAAAAAAAAAAAGAAAAATTTTTTATTTCTGTATAAATTAATAACAAGAAATGGAAATAAAAACAATCTTAAACAAATTTAAATAATAATGTAAATTAAAAAAAAAAATAAAAAAAAACTATATTAAAAATTAAATCGAATGATATCAATTCAATTGAGATACCAAATATGACATTCTTACTCATTACTAACGCAGAATATTGTTAAACGCTCATGAATAAATGATTTTATTTATGTTATGATATTAAATACAGGACTATTTTTTTTTAACTTAATTTATTTCTTATGTAATATTTTTTGTTAATATTTTTTTGACAAACATTAGTTTTGTTTTTAAATTTGCTTTAACTTTGTAAGAATTGAAAAGTGATTTTTGCAAACGATATGAAAAAAAAAAAAAATATGAAGCATACCAAAAGCGCACTCAAACACAGACATGCTAACACGGACATCCGCACTGCCGAACGTACTCATCAAACGCACTGCTATACAACAAAAGAAGCAATTACGTTCATAAATAAATTCATGTGCGGTTTATTGCATACTTCTAGGCACATTAATATGCCAATTGGTAATATGAAAATAAGCGCAGGTGTATCTGTTCTGAAATTTACTAACATATACCTATAAACAGACACTTAAACACACACACACACATATATATATTCAAATATATACATGCCTGCATACAATCCCTTAAGCACTGTGGTGATAATTGCTTAAATGTTATTTTTTATTTTATTTACAAAATGGTTAAATCATTGTTGAAAATAACACAGTTAAAAATTAAAAAAAAAAAATAATAAAAAATTCAGTGAAAAAAGCAAAATTTTCTGCACAAAACAGATTAAACATTGTAATGAGCAGACCAAGTTGCAGCGTGCTCACACTCAAGCATGTACACTCACACTCACACTCACATGCTACTAACAGTCACGTATAATAGTGTTTAATGCACGCTGATTATTTATGTATTTATTTATTAATGCGCCCATAAGTATGCAAGCGTAATTTAATCGAATTCGTTAATTTATCAAAACTGCAATGTTGAGACCGCAGCAGCAGCAAACAACAAAACCAACAACAGCAACTACAACAGTAACAACAAATTTCTGTTACTTCACGCACATATGTGTGGCTGCTTATTTTCTTTTTCGTCTGCACTTCTGTTAGGCTTTTTTGCATGAAGTAAAACGAAAAAAAAATAGTTTTGCAACGCTTCATTTACAATAACAAAAATGCTTAAAATAACAACAATAACAACAACAACAACAAAAACAACAACAATAACAGCTGAAACCAAAAATAGTCAACGTGGGAAAAATACAATTAAGCACAAAATAATACCTGTGTATCATCCAGAAAAGCCATCCAAAAGCTGCATCAGTGCTTGTGTGTGTGTGGGTGTGTGTGTTTGTATTTGTGGATACAGCTGCAACGACAAAATTGCATTAATATTTTTTCACAAGCAAGGCTATTAAAAATGCTCACAATTGTGATTAATAAATTATTGCAAATATTTCTGATTCATTTTTCGTCATTCCGCCTTAAAGCTTGCCTTTATTTTAAAATTATTTGCTTCATGTTAAACAGTTGATGCTTCTCCTGCAGATCCTCATTTCCGCAGCATTCAGACTTATGTTTTTTTGTCAACATTTTGTCATATTCTGCTGCTGTGCTATTCTTTGTATTAATCTTCTTTTAGGCGCTTTTATTAGCAACTCGCTTGGCCACTTCTGCGGCGCATTATTACCGCTTACAGCAGAAATTTAATCAATTTTAATGCAATTAAACTGCATTTTCATGCGAAAACATATGGCAACGCTTTGACCACACATATGCATGAGCAATTGCACACAAATACACACACACACACACATATACACTTACTCACATATAGTCTAACATTTACGTACTCTCTAACTTTATATGTTCCAGCCGGAAGCATTGCCATGCGTTAATTGGTGGTCACAGCGACGTGCTGCGTGCTTGATTTTGGTTGTTTTCATAAGTTGGGCGCCCCTGCAATTGACAACAATTGCTCAACAATATTCAGCTTTATTGTTTGTGTGTTTATCATGGGTCACACCCATTATGATATTGCATCGCTCAACCAAGCATTGCATGAAAAGTGTTGCAATTGTTCAATTATATAGCATATACACAGCAATGAGGTGCTGCCACCAACAAGAACAGCAACAATGTGAACAATAATGACAAACAACAACGCAGAACAAACAAAAAAAAAAAAAAAAAAAAACAACCCATGAAATTCTGCAACAATATCATGCAATAATCACACAAAATTTGTGAAAATTATCAACATGCGACCACAAACGACACACAAAATGTTGTAAATCACTATTTGCATAATTTACACAAGCATTTATATGTATATATTAGAGTGGAACGAAATGTATGGAAGCAAAAAAATCTTCATGGGCTTCATATATTTTTGAAAACTACGCTTAAAAAAATAAATTTCTGCATCCTTAGTTTTTTTCTGTCACATAACTTTTGACTGCGCCCAAGGGTTTATATATTTTATTATCAGACTTTTTTTTCTGAAAAAAAAAAAATTAAGAGCTAATTTTTTTGATGCAAACCTCTTCATTTACTAATTAATAACAACTTGTGACGTATGCGCTAGAAGATATTCAGGTTTAAAGATCACCGAAATCGGTCATTTGTTTATATCTCCGCTCTGCTCAAAGTTAATATGAAATTTCTACTTTGCGTTATTCAAACATATCTAGTCGCATAGCGTGGAAACTGTTTGTTTTATGTTAAAACTGTTAAGGGCATTTTTGTATTCTGTCATATTTTCTGTCTACAAAGAGGAGCGAAGATATAAGCGAATGACCAATTTCGTTGATTTTTGATCCTGCATATCTCCTAGCACATACATGGTATCATAAGGAACTCTTGAAAAGTTGTCATTTATGCGTTAATGAAGAGGTTTGCATCAAAAAATTAGGAACTACTTTTCACACTAAAGTTTGGATTTCAGGAAAAAAATAAAATAATAATTCTGGCATGAAATATATAAACCCTCGGGCGCAGTCAAAAGTTATGTCGCCGAAAAAAACTAAAGATGCAGAAATTAATTTTTTTACTCGTAGTTTTCAAAAATATATGAAGCCCATGAGGTTAAAATATAACTCTAATGTACATCTATATATATAAAAAAGGAGCTTATGTTTGTAAGGCCGCAATAGACTCCTAAACTACTTATCCGATTAGCATGAAAATTTGTGTATAGAAGGTTTTTAGTACGGTGCGTGTTTGTGGACTATCAATTTTGATCCACCTTGAACACCAGAGGGCGCTGTAGTAAAATTTTTTAAAAAACTGCCTAAAACTCACAAACTGCTTATGCGATTAGAATGAAAAGTGGTATACAGTGATTTTCATATACGTTGAGTGTTTTGCTGCTATCTTTTTTGACCTATCTTGAACACCAGAGGGCGCTGTAGTACAAATTTTTCGCAAAACCACCTAAAACTACCAAACCACTCATGGGATTAGAATAAAAATTGGTATATAGTAGTTTTTAGGTACAATGAGTTTTTTGACAGTATCTTCTGTGAACCACCTTGGACACCAGATGGTGCTGTAGTACAAATATTTTACAAAATCGCATATTTTTAGTTGTTTTCTTAGGTTATATATGCAAATATTTACAAAATATAAAATATTTCTTAAATTTAGTAAAACTAAAGAAATTTCCGTTATTTTGAGATCAAAAAGATGAACATATCTTGAAAACTATGAAAAATTTTACTACAACGATATATTTAATGCAACATCGTGCTCAAAAATGAAAAAAAAAAACAATCAGAAATTTAATTTTGTGACGTTCGATTCAAATATCTCCGCTGCTTTTTTATACATTTTGTTAAATTTTTTTTTGTCTTAAAGCTTCATCAAAGTACTATGAAAACCTTATTGCGAAAATACCGTTAGTTGAGTAAATATACTTTATATATTTTTTTCAAAAAAGGTCTGAAATTTTGGAGTTTTCCTCAATAAAATGCTCAAAATTTGTTTTTGTTGTAAAAATAATTTAAATTCAAATTCGTTAATTTTCAACTCTATTGAAAAATTATAACATTTACAAGCAAAAGTTATTTCAATTTTACGCAAAAATTAAAAACCATTTTTGTGATTCAAAAAACAAGGCCCTTGATTTTTTTGAAGAAATTTTTTTTTTCCAATATTGTAGTTTCATATTTTTGAATAAATTTACAAGCTAAAATAATAATTTATTAAAAACAATTATCTCAGTATCTCTTACCAATCAAAAGTTATAGCCAATAATCTTTATTCAAAATATATATACAAAAAGCAAAATGATGTCTGTGTGTTGGCTGGAAACTTCAAAATTGCTGAGTCGATCGAGCTGAAATTTTAGCAGTACATTTTTTTCAAGCACAAGATGGTTTTTATTTCTGTCACACCCCCTTTTACCTCCCACAAATAAATAAAAATGCTATATTTCCTATGGTTTTCGTCGATTTGGCTACATTTTGGTAATTTAGTTTGTATGCTCACTGTCGGCAACTGTACTAAAACTGGGCAATGTCCATCTACTAGAAAACTGGGACGGGCATTATATAAGGGTGTGTGGCTCCGCCCATACAATTAAAATTTGTATTATCGAATAGCTTTGAAAGTAAAAGTAGCAGTATTTACATACAAACTCAAAATGGAGTTACTATTTAAACTGTAACTGTAACTGGGAAACTGTAAAGGGCAGTGGAAAATGACAGTGGTGTTAAACTATGGGTCTAAGAAAAGTTTCGAATATAATTATTATGTTGCGATATAATTGCTGGGTGCAGCAACGCGCGCCGGGAAAAAGCTAGTATGTATGTATATAGAAGTATAATTAACATTTTTTTCATTTTATATTATCAGGCACAGAGACAATGGTAGAGCGTAAGGTGTTCTTGATCGAATCTCCCCATAGCGTGGAAAAAGAAACAATTATAATTTAAGGATTGATTGTCTTAACAGTATCAACCGGAAGGAGGCAGAATAAAAAATTAAAGTCACTGCTCAATCTCTATTAATACACTGAAAAAAAAAATGTTTTAAGATTGAAGACAATTTTTATTTACTAGTATCGCCTGTGGTCGAAATTCGATCATACCAATATAGATTTTTCTCTTGTTTTTTTTTATTTTATTGAAAAACGCTTGGCAAAGTTAAAAAGAAATTGGCTGTATCGTGAACATTACCGTTCCTTTCATTCGTTCCCAAACTTGTCTTCATTAATTTTCTTATTCTAATATTTGTTCTAATAATTGACATACTTCCAGTCCAAACTCTTATTTTAATTCATGTTTAAATTCCTGACCTTATTATTGTTAAAATCCTTTTCTAGTCCTTGTCCTACTTCCTTTAGAAATCTTTATCCTTATTGCAATCAAATCTTTATTCTTTTCTACGTTATATTTCTTGTCCTTGTACTTTTCCCAATCTTGTCCCAAATATCTGTATCAGTTCTTATCGAAGTCATCTTCCCAATTCTTGTCCAATTCTATACTATAATTTTTTTTTTATAATAAGGTCATATAACCATTTTTTACTGTTTTAAAATTAAATTTTTCGAAGCACTATAATTTTTGTTTTATCACATTTATCGTGCCTCATACACACTGCAAGTTATAATTCTATGCAACGCCGTTGAATGATCCAAAAAGAGGAAAGAAAAAGCAACAACAACCACACAGCTGTATTGAAGCTTTTTCTTTCTCTCTCGCCTTCTGCTCAATCACAGCAACGTTGTGCAGCAACAGCAAAATTGTGTGGCATTGTTGTTGCTGTTTTTTTTTTTATATGGGGAAAAAAGTGTTTTTAATTTCTTATTTTTACCTATCTTAATGACAAAACATTTGAAGAAAAACTATATTCTTCAGTTGGTATAAACCAGACCTTTCAAATTATGTAAGTTTCATTCAAATGTGTTGTCTATAAAGGATATTCACTGATCATCTTCAGCATGTTTTTGAAGTTTTTTTTTTTATATGATTTTTTAGGTACATTCACTCCTGAAACCATTACAAGGTAGGCTCATTTTAAGATGGCTGCTCTATTGAGAAATTTTGCAACAACAAAGCTGTAGGAGCTACAAATGTCAAACGACAAAAGCAACAACAACAATTAGAAAAACTAAAATTTACCAGCTGATTTTGACAACTAGCGCACCCTGCTCTCCAATATGAGCTTACCTTGTAATTGCATCATGCATTCACTGATCACCTTCAGCATGCTTTTTGCGAAAGCTCTATTGCTCTCAAAAAGAGAATGTGGCGATTTTGATCCACTGACATGTAAAACATTCTGCAAGTTTGTTGCTTTTTCCTTGTATTTCCAGTATTGCCAGATGCAATGTTAAAAATAATGAATTGTTACTCAAAAACTGACAAAAGAAGTTTTTATTGTTAAAATAATAAAAATTCAAAATCGTTATCGCTCTAAATATATTTTCTCGTCCCCTCGGCATATCTTTATTTTCAACCGATAGAAAAAACCCGGACCTTTAATATGAGCTTTAAAGTAATTTAATAAACACTTTAGTCCAGCTTAATTTTCATTATTTGGATTTTTAAAATTATTAGAACGAGGATGGAACATAAAAATTTAAATGTTTTTTCCCCGAGTAACACCGGGTATAAATAAATAAATAAAAAAACTGGCCATTTCAGGCCTTGAAAGGACTTTGACTGAACTGTGTAAGATCAAATTGTGTTGTGCGTGTAATTAAATGTTTGTACACAGTTGATCGAGAAGTGGACCTACTAGTTTTATGCCGACTCTGAACGGCTAATGTACATGTTCTCCAGAAGCTTTACATGGCATGTTTGCCATTGTCTGCAGAGAGTTGACGACCGTACAGAAAAATTAACTCAATTGAAAAAACTTTCTGTATCAGATGGAACTGAACCAGGGTTCTCATTTTCATTATTTGAATTTTTAAAAATATAAGAACGAGGATTGAACATCAAAATTTTACATTTTTCTCCCGAGTAACATCGGGTATATTAGGTAGTAAGTAAATAAAATACAAAAATAAAATACTTGAATAGTCAACAAAAATTAGAACAACATGAAGCAATATTTTCAGAGCCTTATATTTCTTTAGATTTGTTCAAAATTATACACTGGCCTTCACAGTAGCATATACTCCTGGTGTCTCAACCAAGATTTGTGATTTTCATTACTTACAAATGTAAGGCAGATCCAAACATATTTCTTATCTCAATCCCCTAGTTCCCTCTAATCACCGTTCTTATCCGTGTCCCAATCGTTGTCCCAACTTGTGTGCTAATCCTACATTAAAAATCTATCCCAGTCTTATCGTTGTTCTTATAGAAGTCTTTGTCCTTGTAAAAATCTTTTTCTTTGTCCTTATATTTATCAAGTCCTTACTATGTTTATGCTTTTGCTTTTGCTTTTGCTTTAGCTTTTGCTTTTCATTTTTCTTTTGATTTTGATCTTGTTTATAATTTTGCTTCTGCTTTTGTTTTTTGGCTAATGCCCTTGCTTTTGCTTTTGATTTTACTTTTGTTTTTGCTTTTGCTAATGCCTTTTTTGCTTTTGCTCTGGCTTTTGCTTTTACTTTTGATTTTGCTTTTGCTTTTGCTTTTAATTTTGCTTTTTCTTTTGCTGTTGCTTTTAATTTTGCTTTTGTTTTTAAGTTTGCTTTAGATTTCGATTTTATTTTACTTTTGCTTTCATTTTTACTCTTGCTTTTCCTTTTGCTTTCGCTTTTTCGTCTGCTTTTGTTTTTGGGTTTGCTTTTACTTTTACGTTTGCTTTTACTTTTGCTTTTACGTTTGATTTTGCTTTTACTACCGGCTACCCAGGCCACCTACCGATCAAGAAAAAGTGCCCGAAGACAATTGGAAAGTGCCCGAAGACGTTGTTTTAAAAAAGTTCCTACTATATATACTGTATGAAAAAAAAAAACAAAAGCAACATTTCATAACTACCATGCTTGCAGCAATACATAATTAATATGTACTATAATAAGTAGTATATCGATATTTCCAACAGAACTATTTTTAAAAAATTTTTGAAAATTTTTTGCTGAACTTGAAAATATATTGCGTGATTTTGTGTTCGACTTGTCTACAAAAAAAAAAAAAAAAAAAAAAATCGTAAAAGAAAAATTTCGCAAAAACAATTTTCAAAGGTAAAGGGTGGCCTTAAGCTAACTTCTTAACATGAAATGATTTTTTAAAGCAAAACTGTCTTTAACAAAAATCTAAAGTATTCTTTTGTTAAACTTTGCATAAAAAATTATCTTAGAAATAATAGAAATAAACAAACTACCGACTATGTCACTGAAATATATAAATCTGCATGATGACATCAGGAAATATGTGTGTTTTTATGAACCTTACTATTCTTGAAACAAAATCCTAAGTATGTCACATTGATAAGAGGTTTTAACTGGTGTAACTCACAATAAAAATCGTAACAAGAACGTGAAATGTTTCATCGATGAAAAATTTCAAGTCGTAATGAATTAAAAAACGAATTCGACATTTCAGTTCTTAAAAGGACTTAGACCGAGCTTCTTATGATCAAATTGTGTTGTGCGTGTTATTAACTATTTAGTTTACAATTGACCGAGAACTGGAGCCACTAGTTGTATGCCGACTCCGAACAACTAATGTGCATGTTCTCAAGAAGCTTTTCATGGCAGTATTTACTCTCTAAAGGTATGTCTCTATGAAATATTTAAATTAACACGAAATTGAATGTCGATATTTGTGAGCAACAGTATTAAGACCAGCGTAAGTGCCAAAGCTTACTCTATGATAAGCTGCAGCAATAATTATGCGCAACACTGTAGCGCATAAACTTAATTTAATTGCATTTAATTGCTTGCATTAATGCTGCTGCATAATGATGAGGTTGGCATTATAGGACGACGACAGAACGTAATGAAACATAAGACGAGATATACGGGGAGGACTTAAAACGAACAAGATAATAAGAATAATACAAAAAAGTCAGTAAAGGGTTGCCTGGGCGAGATAAAGAGCAAATAAAAATGTGGAGAATACGAAGAAGAAGAAAAAAAGAAACAAAATTTAAAACATAGAGATAAGAGAAAAACAAAAAAAAAAAAAAAAACTAAAACAAGAATCTCTCGTAATGAAAGGATGCTATGTTATAATGAGCTTGGTTAGTTTTGTGTTATCAGAAGGGTCAAGGGATATTTTTGCTCTAGACTAGCTTGAATTTAAAAACTTTTACAACTAATTTAGAGCAAAAATGCTTAAATGCTTTTAAATTTAAAGGACTGAAGGTTCCATACCAAGGACTCTTTTCTGCCACATAATCAAGTTGAATAAAAATTTTTATTTAAAATGTCATCAAAATGTTGTTTTGCATTTCGATTGATTAATCGAATGATTCATGAAGTTTGTGTTTTTTTTTTGCTTTTTTTGCATAAATATTAAGAAAAAAACTTGCATTTTGTTTTTGTTTAAAGTCTAGCACAATTTCTACTGAAATCATGCTTTCGTAAGATTTATTCTTCTTCTTCTTCTTGTAAAAACAAACAAAAAATAAAAAAAAAAAAATAAAATAAACAACAAAAACAGAAAATCGTTACAAAGTTATGTTCGTTGTCTTTGAGTGTGACTGCTTGCATGCGCAATGTTTGAGTGGCTGCATTTTAGTATGTGTGTGTTTGTGTATGTGTGTCTTTGCGCGGCACATGATTTAGGCTTATCATTAATGCAGTTTTCCACTACATGTTAAAGTATGCAGCAAGCTTGCACATATGTGCGGGCGTTACAAATGGTTCAAACTAGAAAACAGGGTGTAGCTGATGAAATAACATAAAAATTCCAATTTTGGAATTCAAAATTCAAAATTTAAAATTAACAATTCAAAATACAAAATACAAAATACAAAATACAAAATACAAAACACAAAATACAAAATACAAAATAAAAAACACAAAATATAAAATACAAAATACAAAATACAAAATACAAAATACGAAATACAAAATACAAAACACAAAATACAAAATACAAAAAACAATATACAAAATACAAAATAAAAAATACAAAATACAAAATAAAAAATACAAAATACAAAATACAAAATACAAAATACAAAATACAATAAACAAAATACAAAATACAAAATACAGAATACAAAATACAAAATACAAAATACAAATTACAATACACAAAATACAAAATACAAAATACAAAATACAAAATACAAAATACAAAATACAAAATACAGAATACAAAATACAAAATACAAAATACAAAATACAAAATACTAAATACAAAATACAAAATACAAAATATAAAATACAAAATACAAAATACAAAATACAGAATACAAAATACAAAATACAAAATACAAAATACAAAATACAGAATACAAAATACAAAAAATAAAAAAATACAAAACAGAAAATACAAAACACAAAATACAAAATACAAAACAGAAAATACAAAATACAAAAAAATACAAAAAAAAAATGCAAAATACAAAAAAAAAATAGAATATACAACATACCAAATACAAAATTTAAAATACAAAATACAAAATACAAAATACAAAATACAAAATACAAAATACAAAATACAAAATACAAAATGCAAAATACAAAACACAAAATACAAAACACAAAAAACAAAATACAAAATAAAAAACACAAAATATAAAATACAAAATACAAAATACAAAATACAAAATACAAAATACAAAACACAAAATACAAAATACAAAGAACAACATACAAAAAACAAAATAAAAAATACAAAATACAAAATAAAAAATACAAAATACAAAATACAAAATAAAAAAAAAATAAACAAAATACAAAATACAAAATACAAAATACAAAATGCAAAATACAAAACACAAAATACAAAACACAAAATACAAAATAAAAAACACAAAATATAAAATACAAAATACAAAATACAAAACACAAAATACAAAATACAAAGAACAACATACAGAAAACAAAATAAAAAATTCAAAATACAAAATAATAAATACAAAATTTAAAATACAAAATATAAAATACAAAATTCCCAATTCAAAATACAAAATACAAAATACAAAATATAAACTACAAAATTCAAAATACAAAATACAAAATACAAAAAAAAAAACACAAAATACAAAATACAAAATTTAATATATAAAATACAAAATACAAAATAAAAAATACAAAATACAAAATAAAAAATACAAAATACAAAATACAAAAAAAAAATACAAAATACAAAATGCAAAATACAAAAAAAAAAATACAATATACAACATACCAAATACAAAATACAAAATACAAAATACAAAAAAAAAATACAAAATACAAATGCAAAATACAAAATAGAAAATATAATATACAACATACCAAATACAAAATAGAAAATACAAAATACAAAATACAAAATACAAAACACAAAATACAAAATACAAAATATAAAATACAAAATATAAAATACAAAATATAAAATACAAAATTCACAATTCAAAATACAAAACACAAAATACAAAATATAAACTACAAAATTCAAAACACAAAATACAAAATACAAAATACAAAATACAAAATACAAAATACAAAATACAAAACACAAAATACAAAATACAAAAAACAATATACAAAATACTAAATAAAAAATACAAAATAAAAAAAAAAAAATACAAAATACAAAATACAAAACACAAAATACAAAATACAAAATACAATATATAAAATACAAAATACAAAATACAAAATACAAAATACAAAGAACAACATACAAAATACAAAATAAAAAATACAAAATACAAAATAAAAAATACAAAATACAAAATACAAAATACAAAATACAAAAAACAAAAAAATACAAAACAGAAAATACAAAAGACAAAATACAAAATAAAAAACAGAAAATACAAAATACAAAAAAAAAATACAAAATACAAATGCAAAATACAAAATAGAAAATATAATATACAACATACCAAATACAAAATACAAAATACAAAATACAAAATACAAAACACAAAATACAAAATACAAAATACAAAATACAAAATACAAAATACAAAATATAAAATACAAAATATAAAATACAAAATTCACAATTCAAAATACAAAATACAAAATACAAAATACAATATATAAAATACAAAATAAAAAATAAAAAATACAAAATACAAAATACAAAATACAAAATACAAAATACAAAATACAAAATACAAAACACAAAATACAAAAAACAATATACAAAATACAAAATAAAAAATACAAAATACAAAAAAAAAATAAAAAATACAAAATACAAAATACAATATACAAAATACAAAATAGAAAATACAAAATACAAAATACAAAATACAAAATGCAAAATACAAAATACAAAATAAAAAACACAAAATACAAAATACAAAATACAATATATAAAATACAAAATACAAAATAAAAAGTACAAAATACAAAATACAAAATAAAAAATACAAAATACAAAATACAAAATACAAAACACAAAATACAAAATACAAAAAACAATATACAAAATACAAAATACAAAATACAAAATACAAAACACAAAATACAAAATACAAAATACAAAATACAAAATATAAAATACAAAATATAAAATACAAAATTCACAATTCAAAATACAAAATACAAAATATAAACTACAAAATTCAAAATACAAAATACAAAATTCAAAAAAAAACACAAAATACAAAAAAAAATATATAAAATACAAAATACAAAATAAAAAACACAAAATACAAAATACAAAATACAAAATACAAAATACAAAACACAAAATACAAAATACAAAAAACAATATACAAAATACAAAATAAAAAATACAAAATACAAAATAAAAAATAAAAAATACAAAATACAAAATACAAAATACAAAATAAAAAATACAAAAAACAAAAAAATACAAAACAGAAAATACAAAAGACAAAATACAAAATACAAAACAGAAAATACAAAATACAAAATAAAAAAAAAAAATACAAAATACAAATGCAAAATACAAAATAGAAAATATAATATACAACATACCAAATACAAAATACAAAATACAAAATACAAAATACAAAATACAAAATACAAAATACAAAATACAAAATACAAAACACAAAATACAAAATACAAAATACAAAATACAAAATATAAAATACAAAATATAAAATACAAAATTCACAATTCAAAATACAAAATACAAAATACAAAATATAAACTACAAAATTCAAAATACAAAATACAAAAAAAAAACACAAAATACAAAATACAAAATACAATATATAAAATACAAAATACAAAATAAAAAATACAAAATACAAAATAAAAAATACAAAATACAAAATACAAAAAAAATGCAAAATACAAAATGCAAAATACAAAAAAAAAAAAAATACAATATACAACATACCAAATACAAAATACAAAATACAAAATACAAAATGCAAAATACAAAACACAAAATACAAAATACAAAACACAAAATACAAAATACAAAATAAAAAACACAAAATACAAAATACAAAACACAAAATACAAAATACAAAATAAAAAACACAAAATATAAAATACAAAATACAAAATACAAAACACAAAATACAAAATACAAAAAACAACATACAAAATACAAAATAAAAAATACAAAATACAAAATAAAAAATACAAAATACAAAATACAAAATACAAAATGAAAAATACAAAAAACAAAAAAATTCCAAAACAGAAAATACAAAACACAAAATACAAAATACAAAATACAAAAAAAAATACAAAATACAAAATGCAAAATACAAAAAAAAAATACAATATACAACATACCAAATACAAAATACAAAATACAAAATACAAAATGCAAAATACAAAACACAAAATACAAAATACAAAACACAAAATACAAAATACAAAATAAAAAACACAAAATATAAAATACAAAATACAAAATACAAAACACAACATACAAAATACAAAAAACAACATACAAAATATAAAATAAAAAATACAAAATACAAAATAAAAAATACAAAATACAAAATACAAAAAACAAAAAAATACAAAACAGAAAATACAAAAGACAAAATACAAAATACAAAACAGAAAATACAAAATACAAAAAAAAAAATACAAAATACAAAATACAAAATACAAAATACAAAAACCAAAATACAAAATACAAAATACAAAAACCAAAATACAAAATACAAAATATAAATTCAAAATTCAAAAGTCAAAATTCAAAATTCAAAACTCAAAATTCAAAAATCAAAATTCAAAATTCAAAATTCAAAATTTAAAATTCAAAATTCACAACTCAAAGTAAAACTTTTAAAGTTAAGCTTTAGGAATATCAGAATTGAGCTTTTTAAATGTTCATAAACACCCTGTTCTTGGTAAAAAAAAACTTTATATAAAATTTCAAGCAGCTGCTGCTAGAAAACAGCATAAAATGTAAAGCAAAGTTTCACATTACATTTGTTTTTGCATTTTTTCCTGCCACTGTTACAGTTGTTCTTCCTGTTGTTGTTGTAGTTTTTGTTGCTTTTGCCGAGTCAAGAGACTTCAAGTAGAAAATTTATTCCAACTGAATTTGTTTATACAAATTTAATGAATGTAAAATTCTTAAGCAAGCTTCAAAGTTGCAACAATTGTTGTTGCTACTGTTTTTTTTTTTGGGTTTTATTTTTTATTATTTTCCAATTTTTGGTTGTTCCGCTTGTTGTTGCTGCAATTTACACTTGATTCTATTTTTGCATTTAGCTTTGCTGTTTTTTTTTATTCTTTTTTGTTGCCGTTTTGTTTTGCGAAGCTTTTTTATGTTGCATCTATTATAGTGTCTGTTTATTTTTGCTCTGCACTGTAACCGTGGGCATGATTTTACTCGTTTTTTTTTACAATATTTTATTCTTTCTGAAAGCTATTTTTTGTTTATTTTCCGAAGCAATTTGTTGTAAAATCACACGGAAGAAAAAAAAAGCTTTTGCAAGCTTTACCAACTACCTGGCAAACAGCTAAATTTTTACTTTAGTGCATATTTTTTCTTCTCAAATTCCTGCTAGAGTATGCTCTATGCACTCTCTGCTGAATCTTTAGCTGCTTTTAGTGCTGTAACCAGCTTGGACTTTCCTTTCACGCCCCTTCTCCCCCCACACATCACTGAATTCTAGGAATTTGTTTTAACTTTTGAAACACGTTTTTGAAAAAGTTTTTGTTTATGTTAACCACAGCGTACAAACGATGATGTATGCTTGTATGTGAGTGTGTGTATGTGTGTGTGTTTGAGGCTGAATGTGTACATGTTTGTTCGGGAACGTGTGTATGCGTGGGCATGTGTGTTTGTGTGCTTAAAAATACAGTTGAATTTTTGTGAAAAAAACCAACGAAAGTGACAGAAAACTTCTCGTTTTTGTCCTTCGTTTGCGAACCTAAACTTTGTGAGCCGTTTAAGGATGAGCAGCAAGCAACGTGCCCGAGTAGAAGACCAACAAAAAAGTATGAAGTACGTTTATGGTTGGCTAGTGTAAAAAGTAGCAAATAAAAGATAACAAAATAAAAATACCAACAATAACAACAACAACAACAATAAAAACTACTAGAAAACTACAAAAACTACCTGACGTAAGAAAAACGTACGAAAAAAGTGTAGAAAAAACTTTGTTGCATGGATATGCTTAATATTGCAGAAAGGACATGCGGCGAAAAAAAAAATAACTAATGCAACAGTGACAACAACAGCAACAACAACAACAACAACAACAACAACAACAACAACAACAACAGCAACAAGCAAAACAATAACAACAACAAAAACAATAACAAATTGCATGTTGAAAAGTTGTTTCACTTGAAATGCCACGAGATGGCGTTGGTGCTGAAAACTTTTACAGCGCAAAACTTTTTATTTGAAGGCGATATTTTTTGTTTCTCCTAAAATTATGTAGAAAACTAATTTTTACACACACACACAGACACACACGCGCACTTGTACCAACGCCAATGGCTAAAAATTAATTTCTGTCACAGCACTTAAACTACCAACACTGAGCGTTGTTGTACTTTTTTTTTGTCCTGCTACCTTTTGTAACGATTTTTGTGACGACCCTTTTTTGGTTGTTCTTGCAGTTAGCTAGCTGCCTGTTTTCCTGCTCTGGCTGCACTTCCTTTGAAGCATACATTTTTTTTTTGACTCTCAACTTGAAGTAAAACATCAAAGCCTCAGTCGATTTTCGTTTGACGCAGTTCTGATGGCGATCATCTCTGTTGTCTAGCTTACTTTGTGATACCCGCATATTTTGCATTGTTACGGATTTTTGGTTTTTTTTTTTTGCTCTTTCAATGCAACTTTGTCTGCAGAAGCACCTGTCTTTGCAGTCGTACTTTTATGCTGTACGAGCTGTTCATTAGCACAGAGCATTATGTAAGTTTGCTTGGGTTGAATGGGTGTCCAACGCAAAACAGTACAAAGAGACGGCTAGGGATTACATATCCTCGAAAAGAGTGCATCCTTGTTTTAAAAACGGGTTCGCAAAGGTTATCTAAGGCTTAAGTTATTCAACCTTTGAACAAGTTTAATATTGATTTTTATTTTGGCGAGAAAAGCTTTAATTAGTCTTAATAAAAATTTTTCAAAAATACATAAAACCTTTCTATATGACAAAAAAAAAATATTGAAAAGAAATTTGAGCTTTAGGCCAAGCATGTTGATAACAAGATAACATGAAGAACAAAGAAGGCAACAACTAACAACAGCAACAACGGCTCTGTATAGAGCAAATCACACAGCTTGACTATACAGACTGTTTCATTGGCAGCTACACCAACTCATCAGTAGTCTTTGCATGACTTTTCACTGTGATCCACTCAAGCTACTTAGGGTTTGCCTTATATTGCCCATTATGCCGAGAAAGTTACCCGGAACTTATTTTGGCAGAGAGAAGTAGATAAGAACTTACATATATCTACTTTGATGCACCCTGTATCAAGGTTAACCTAGATCGTATCATACTCTTAGGCAAAGCCTTAATTCAATTCATGTGCATCTTTGAAATTCGATCACAGCGGTATACCGCTATCAGAGCATATTGAAGTTGTTATTATTTTGCTGTTTAGCTCCTCCCTTTTTCCACACTTCCATTTTTAGGGTTCAGCTAGTTTTAACTGATGGTACACCTAAGATGGTGTGGATACCGTTTTGTTATGAAAGACTTTTTTGTTTATGTTGTTGTTGTTGTTGTTGCCTTCTTTGTCTTTATGTGTTCTTATTGTCAACATGCTTGGTCTAAAGCTCAAATTTGTTTTCGATAACTTCTTTACTTAACTTCGTTTGTTGACGGCTCTGTGTCAATCTGGCCACCAAGGTACGGGTACAATTCCAGCAAATCGTGTCGAGAATGTTCCACTCCAGACACCTCAAGAAATTAAGTCAAAACCTCGAGGCAGCTATGACCAAATCACCGACCAAAAGTTGACCACCTAGATGTTAAAATGTTGGATGCTATTGAATCAGTATCCAACCGCAAAAAGTGGCTCTGGCAACTTTTGATGTGGTCTCTGAATGTATCGGGTAACAATGCGATTCAACTTTACAGACTATCTGCTGATGGAGAAAGCAAAGGACATTTGGAGTATTTGGCATTCATACGAGTAATAAGTACAACTTTTCTAGGTCAATAATCAAACCACATTTTAATTCACATTCATATGGTATAAGCTATAACTTCCACTTTTAACTTCAGGAAAATATGGAATTCAACGTTCGCTGGGTCGCTCAAAATTGAGCAATAAAAGACGAAGAGTACGTGATGGTGTTCGTCTGGACGGTCAAGGTCATATAATAATATCCACCCTATAGATTAAAAGCTCACAATATATCGTTTGAATAATGTTGGACTTATAAGGGCTTATATAGGAATGTTATTTCTCTCCGTGATTTAAGATCTTAATAACATAAGTAAAGGGTGATTTTTTAAGCGATTGGTTTTTGAAAATTGAAAAAAAAAAACAGAAAATATGCAAACGTGAATAAATTTGGAGTTTATTTGGAGCGATGCATCAATGCCTGCCATTTACTTTTTAAAGATTATTTCATGTAAATGTTGCCGGTGGCTACGCCTGAGGTAGTCCATCCGTAAGCTCCAATTTGTGCATACTTTTTTCAGTATTTCGGCCGGTATCTTACCAATGACATCTGTAA
This sequence comes from Pherbina coryleti, assembly GCA_943735915.1. Classification (NCBI taxonomy): domain Eukaryota; kingdom Metazoa; phylum Arthropoda; class Insecta; order Diptera; family Sciomyzidae; genus Pherbina; species Pherbina coryleti. The sequence continues at coordinate 156,540,923 of OX030949.1, read as the reverse complement.
TGTTGTCTTCCAGGGCTGCAATTGCGGCTGACTTGTCCCTGCACACAAGAAACTTCACGTAGCTTTACAAAATATAGTCTAGTGGGGTCAAATCACATGATCTTGGCGGCCATTGAACTGCTTCCAAACGTGAGATTAATTGCTCACCAAACTCGCCTCTCAATAGGTCCACAGTATCGCGTGTTGTTGAAACCACATATCAACCAAGTCCAAATCTTCCATTTTGAACAAAAATAAAAAACCGGTAATAATCGCAAGGTACCTTGCTTGATTGACTGTAATGTTGTTGTTTTCATTATTTTAAAAAATAATGCTCCAATGATGCCGCCGGCCCAAAAACCGCACCAAAAAGAGCATTTTTCTGGGTGCATTGGCAGCTCTTGAACTACCTCTGGCTGCTCTTCACACCAATTCCGGCAATTTTTTTTTTTTTTTTATGTAGCCATTGAGCCAAAAATGAGCTTCGTTACTGAAGCCAACTTTTTAATAAAATGTTAATCTTCATTCAACTTTTCTAAGGTCCATTCACCAAACAAACGACGTTGTGATAAGTCACCCGGCTTCAGTTCTTGCACCAGCTGTATTTTGTGAGGTTTCATACCGAGGTCCTTACGTAAAATGTTCTAGGTGGACGAATAACAAAAGCCTTACAGTTGAGAACGGTGATGAATTAACAAATCGCGATCGTCATTGACACTGCCCGATATAGTAGCAGTATTCTCCTCGGTACGAACTCTCCGCATACGGGTTGGCGGATTGATGCCCAATAAAGTACAACTGGTGCGTAATTTGGTCACAAGACCTTGAATAGCTTGTTCGGTTGGTCGATTATGACGACCATAAAATTGACGTAATTTGCGAAACATATTTCTCACAGAGCACGAATGATAATAAAATTCAATGATTTGCAAGGGCTGTTCGTCTGTTAGTCTATTCATGGTAAAATTGCAAACTTTACTGAGGACTTTTGGCTTTGTCACATGTTACGAATCACACGTGAGATGTCAAAAAATTTACACTGAAAAACAAATACAAAAGAAAATAAACAAAAATGACGCTTTAGATATTTATTTTTTAGAAAGTAATTTATATATATATATATATATATTCATTATGAAAGCTACAAGAGATCTGCTTTAATCGGGGTTGCCGAGAGATTTATAGACCGATGGACAATAAGTGGACATAAAGTGGTGGCCTTGGCTTAGTGCGTTAAGTCGTGTGTGGACCACTCGATGTCAATATGAGTCCAGGTCCGAACCCCACTTGAAACAACAGAAAGTTTTTTAGAATGAAATAAATTTTTCTGATCGGTCGTCATTTCTCTGCCATTTAAAGCTTCTTGAAAAGATTAGCCATTCATTCGGAGTCGCCATAAAACTAGTAGGTCCCATTCTCAGTCATTTTTGAACAAATATTTAATAACAGGCACCATACAATTTGGTTATAAGAAGCTCGGTCAATGTATTTTTAAGCACTGAAATGGCAAATTTATTTTTTTATTTATTTTATTCATGAAAATGCCAATGTAAATTGGGACAACCCTTAAAAAGATTCTGTAAATCGAAAAAGTAATAAATCTCAGATAGTTTAAGTTCGACTGAAGAAGATTTTTTAGAGGTGCCTAGAAAACTTTTGCTGGTCAATGTTGTTTATATGCTTCTAAGACAACCGAATAATTTTTGACGTAGAATACGTCATTCTCGGAGGTAAGTAGGGTGGTTGATACTGATCAGGTGTCGGTATTTATATCACTTTTTAAGCCTTTGGTGGGCCTAAAGTACTGATCGTACAATGTTGATGTTAGTACTTGTTGGTCTGCTTGATCCTCAATGCGAAAAAAGTTCATATTAGAACTCTCTAACTTGAATTGAATGAATTTTACACAATTACATAAAATATAAAGCCAACATTTGATGTTTTTGTTTGCTTAAACTTGCTACCTATTTATCGACAGTTTCCGGTTTTATCGACAAAACCATAAAATTTGTATGGGAGCCCCCTAAGGAGTGGTCGGAGGGAATAGGTGTCAAAAGCAAAAATGTTCCTTTTGCAAAAGTAATGGGGTTCGGTGATACATATTAACCCTCTCCGGCACTCTCTTAAAGGTCATATGCCCAGGTGTATGGAATAAATATACAAAAACCATAAAATTTATATGGGAGCCCCCCTAAGGAGTGGTCGGAGGAAATAAGTGTTAAAGGCATAAATGTTCCTTTTGCAAAAGTAATGGGGCTCGGTGATACATATTAACCCTTTGCGGCACAAACACAATAAAATTTGTAAGGGAGCCTCCCTAAGGAGTGGTCGGAGGGAATAGGTGTCAAAGGCAGAAATGCTCCTTTTGCAAAAGTAATGGGGTTTGGTGATACGTATTAACCCTCTCCGGCACTCTCTTGAAGGTGATATGCCCAGGTGTATGGAATAAATATACAAAAACCATAAAATTTGTATGGGAGCCCCCCTAAGGAGTGGTCGGACGGAATAGGTGTCAACGGAAAAAATGTTTCTTTTGCAAAAGTAATGGGGGTCGGTGATACATATTTATCTTCTCCGGCACTCTTTTATAGGTCATATGCTCAGGTGTATGATATAAATATACAAAAACCATAAAATTTATATGGGAGCCCCCCTAAGGAGTGGTCGGAGGGAATAGGTGTCAAAGGCAAAAATGTTCCTTTTGAAAAAGTAATGGGGGTCGGTCATACATTTTTATCCTCTCCGGCACTCTTTTAAAGGTCATATGCTCAGGTGTATCGAATAAATATTTTGCTTAATATTTTTTAAAAAAGATGTCACCAAAAGCGAATTTAATAATTCTACGTCTTGTGTTACGACATAGTCGAAACTACTGTATCCTTTTTGAAAGGCGTTAATTTGAAAAAAAATAAAAAAAAATGGTATATACCTCATTTTTCAATTAATTGTTCACATAAATGAAGCTAGCAATCATGAAATTAAACAGAAACTACTAGAATTGTGCTTTTTCATTTTTCGAAAAAAATTCATTTATTTCTTGTTGCTTCAAAGAAAAAAAAAAAAAATAATTAAAAAACCAAATCACAAAAACCAAATATGACCCATAAAATGCATTGGACATAGTTCCTATTACTAATATGAGGATTGCTACATATATTTCGGGAATAAATATAATGACCATATTTTTTTTTACTTTCAAATATTTCCTTTATAAATTATTGCATGCGTTCTTATCATTTGTCATAACCTTTATCCCAATCCGCTGGAGACACCTCCAAAATATAGTGTTTTGAACGCATAAACTGGTTCTTTGCTGTCGAAAATCGTTGTCAACGCAGTTTGTCCTTTGTGCTGGATCAAAAAATGTGTTTTTTTTTTTTTTTTTTTTTTTTTTTTTGTTAAAAAAGTCATTAGGGCACAAAGAAAAATTTTTTTTCAATAATAAATTAGTTGTTTTATATTTTGAATAGATAACGCATTTATTTTTATTTTCCAATGATATAACATTTAACAGATGCCCAAATGAACAGATTTAAGTTCTGTTGAAATTCATATGCGCAAATAACATTGGGACATATTTAGTAAGCTAACATTGTTGTTAACATTGGAGAAAAGCTGTTAATGAACATCTCTTTATGTTATGTAAAGTTAAGCAAAATAAAGCACTGCACGAAATTCCCAACAGAACGCTTGGGGTGGATTTAAACTGAAAAGTATTACCTCGTTGCAAATAGAGGAAATCTAGGGAAACTGTTACGGTTAACAGCAAAATATTCGTGCTTTTCCATTTCTGTTACACTGTGAAAGGTTTTATGAACAGAATTTTATGTCAAAATTTCCCCATATTTTTCTTATCTTACTTTACTGTTGTTGAGAACATGTCAGTTTGCACTGTTAAATAGACATCATAAAATACTTAACTGTTAATGGTTTGATGCAAAAAACAGCTTGGTTGGTCAATAGAAAAAAAAAACTGTATTAATTTTAAATTTAAGATAATTATTTACAATTTTATATAAAATAAGCATTCATAATGTATTGAACCGATTCAAAAAAAAAAAAAAAACCAATTTAGGTTATTACCAGAAGGATACGAGTCAATAATACTCAAATCAGCCCACTCAAATATCAAAGATAACACTGTGCGACAATTTAAGGGTCAATTGAAATAACCTCAAATATCTAAATGGTTTATAATAGTGGATGGTCTATATATTATGCCCTCATACTCAGTTTTATCGGATTAGGTCAAATAAGAGAGAAATTCAAGGTCAAACTTCACCTTTAAGTCACAAATTTTATCGTATAACTCTTAAACTAAATTCAAATTCTATGTAGTAACTGCATCTTAATATTTGCAATGGATGATTCTTTACATTTTGAGACCATTTTTTGCTCAAAAAGTTACGTAAGGGGTTTAATATTTTCTTCGAAAACAGGGCTTTTTTTAAAAAAAAAAAAATTTTCAATAGTTCAGTTACTATGTATTTGTCTTCAAAAACAATCAGATTTTGCTGAATTTTTGCATACACCTTAAGTAAAATAAAATAACCCACCTGTGAAAAGATCACAACAATTACATGTGTGCATCCAAAGATATTAGGATTCAAAGATTACCAACGGTGGTAACTTCGTTAATGTAAGCCCTAGCGTAAAATCATTCAAATGAAACTTATAGACCCAACAATTTTCTTCAAAACTGTCCTTAACATTTTAACCGAAAGAGTTACCGTTTTAAAGATATGCGCGTAAATGTGTAATTACAACATATATGAAAAATTAAAACGGTTAAAATAAAAATTTTTTTTCATTTGTATTTCTTCTCAAGTTCATATATTTTTCATATATGTTGTAATTACACATTTACGCGCATATCTTTAGAACGGTAACTCTTTCGGTTAAAATGTTAAGGACAGTTTTGAAGAAAATTGTTGGGTCTATAAGTTTCATTTGAATGATTTTACGCTAGACCTTACATTAACGAAGTTACCACCGTTGGTAATCATTGAATCCTAATATCTTTGGATGCACACATGTAATTGTTGTGATCTTTTCACAGGTGGGTTATTTTATTTTACTTAAGGTGTATGCAAAAATTCAGCAAAATCTGATTGTTTTTGAAGACAAATACATAGTAAATGAACTATTGAAAATTTTATTTTTTTTTTAAAAGCCCTGTTTTCGAAGAAAATATTAAACCCTTTACGTAACTTTTTGAGCAAAAAATGGTCTTCAAATGTAAAGAATCATCCATTGCAAATATTTAGATGCAGTTACTACATAGAATTTGAATTTAGTTTAAGAGTTATAAGAAAAAATTTGTGACTTAAAGGTGAAGTTTGACCTTGAATTTCTCTCTTATTTGACCTAATCCGATAAAACTGAGTATGAGGGCATAATATATAGACCATCCACTATTATAAACCATTGAGATATTTGAAGTTATTTTTTCGTGTCGCACTGTGTAATTAAAGATATGGTATGATAGTAATAGAATAATTGTTTTGAAATCACTAAAGTTATTTAATGAGATATTTTCAGAATGATATTATAGATATGAACTATGATAATGGACGATAATGATGGTATAATGATTGGTTTTGTTATGTATACGATAACCATGCGTTATTGCACGTCAACTGTGGTGGGGTTGTCTATATTGATGATTGGATTTTACCAAGATTAATTTTAATAAAGTTTTAAGTTAATGTTTTATCAGGAATAATTATCACACGTCAACTTAAACGCTAAGGGGCGTTTAGATGTGGTATGGTGCTTATAGAATAATGAGCGTAAAATTATCAGAATGATATTTTGAAATGGTATGATGGGTATCATATAATGGATATGATGGATATCATATAATGAATATGATGGGTGTTATATAATGGATATGATGGGTATGATGTGATGGATATGATAGGTACGGTATAAAGTGCCACTGCATGATGAGTAAGATATGATATGATTATATGAGATGCATGCTATGGTTGCATAGTATGATGGAATGATGGATGTTGTACGAAGGGCATGATATGATAGGTATAATTTTGTGCCTTTAGTTAGTTTACATGAGTGTGATGAGTATCCTGAAATGGGTTTTGATGACATTTATTTCGTATGATGAATGTCGAATAAGATGTGATGGTTTTAATGTGATGTTTATGGTATAATGGGTTTAGTAGTGGTAGTAAGTACTACTTGCACATTTCTATTAAAGCTTAGAACTATTCAAAATTTGATCCATTCTTCTCCAGAGTACTTTTATGGGATAAACAAATTACTGTTCAATAAAATTCAAGATAATTATTTTCACATGTTTTTTGAAAGTAGTGACAAAATATTCGATCAAAAGTTTTCGATAAGAATTCTTACGAACATTTTTGAAATAAAGCCTAAATGTGACAGCTTAAAACCAGCGGGCTTTGGAGCGCTCTTTAAGGGCTTTGCGAGCGCTACTTTTTTCATCTATATTGTAATTTTAACATTACATGTCATTGTAGGGGAGCACTACTGCTCCATTGGTGCTTCAAACTACAGTGAAGGTATATCACTCAATACTGTGCTCAGTTTATGCTCCGAACTGTAGTGAAAGTATAGCACTCAATCGTTGGTTCTATTTCTTTTTATTTTGTTTTTCTTCTTAAGTGCTTCGAAACTCCTCCTAAGCATAGAGTAGCAGGAGCAGTTGTACTTCAGTCGTTCGTTCATAATATCGTCCGTTCTATTAAGTTGTTATTCTGCAGTGCTCCTAAGGCCCTCTAAAACGTAATGTAGCTGGCGTAATATTTTCCTAGCTTCACACAAAAAGAGCTCAGAAAAGAGTGCTCTTTGAGCGCTCATATACATATATTATCCGCATGACAGAAAAATATAAGGAGCTCATATAATGCCTATTTAATCCATTATCGAATTACTATGATTACCACAAATGAACCCAGATATAAGTGGAATTATTCAAGCCACTCCAATTGAAAAATACATATCGCTCATTCCAAATAAGGCATTGGGACATTTGGGAGTACATATTTTGCAAATGTTTGTTTGCATATTTTGTTTTTGATTGTCTTGACATCTGGCAATGCTGAGAACAGCACAACAATAAAAGTGTTTTTTGAAAAAATACATTTTCAAATCGTTAAATATGCCGAGTTTTGTGCCAGAAAACGTTGTTTTGCGGACATCGTTGCGTTTTTGTTACCTTTCGAAAAAAAAAATGCAGCTGAGTCTCAGCAGCTGCTTGTGGAAGCATATGGAAATCATGCTCTCTCTCTGAAATGACTTGCATAGAAAGGTTTTGGCGTTTCAAAGAAGGCGATTTTGATGACCAAAACGAAGAACGTGGAAGGCCTCCAAGAAAGTTTGAAGATGCTGATGCAAACGCAACAACAACTCGCAGAGAAGCTAGGCGTTACTCGACAAGCCATTTCCTTTAATTTACTAGAGATGGGAAAGATTCAAAAGTTCGGAAGATGGGTACCGCATAAATTGAATGGCAAGCAGAATGGCAAGCAGAGACGAAAAACCACACGCGAAATCTTGCTCGAACGGTACAAGAGGAAATCATTTCTGCGTCGGATCGTCAAAGATAAAAAGTCGATATATTTTGAGAACGTGGCGTCCGTGGCGTAGTTGGTTAAAGTGCGTGGCCGCTATGTCAAAGAACCTTGGAGACCCGGGTTCGAATCCCAGCAGCGACAGAAAATTATTTGAATTAAAATAATTTTTCTGTACGGCCGCCACCTCTCTGCAGACAATGGCAAACCTCAGAGAGTAATCAAAATGCCATGTAAAGCTTCTTGAGAATAAGAACATTCCGTTCATCGCCGTTCGGAGTCGGCGTTAAGCATGTAGGTCCATTTCTCGGTCAATTGTGTACAAACTTAATAACACGCACAACACAATTGATCATAAGAAGCTAGGTCAAAGTCCTTTCAAGGGCTGAAATGGCCAGTTATTTATTTTTTTTTTTTTTATTTTATATTTTGAGAACTCTAAGCGAAAAAAAATCATGGGCAGATCCAGGCGCACCATCCACATCGACTGCAAGAAACAATCACTTTGGTAGGAAGACGATACTCTGTGTTCAGTAGGGCCAAAAAAAGTGTGGTATATTATGAGCTTCTAAAACCGGGTGAAACGGTTAATACTTAGCGCAACCAGCAACAACTGATCGATTTGAACCATTCATGGGTCGAAAAACGCTTCGAGTATCAAAGTCGGCAGCACAAAGAAATTTTCCTACATGATAATGCACCGTCGTATACAGCAAAACCAGTTCGGGACACATTAGAAGCACTCAAGTGGAAAGTGTGGCGTAGGCCCTTGTTATGCAGACGCTCATCCGTCCTTTTTTATGCTCTTTTTTCGTTTGATGAGCTCTGTGTTGAAAGTATGCTATACAGACGGTCATTTGATCCCTGAACACTAATACACTTTTTGCTACTTTCAATACTTTATGCAAAAAAGCATAACGAGTATGAATATGGTGAGTGTTTCTATTAAGCAGGTTTCATTACAACTTTGATACATTTCGTACGAAAAGTGTTATATTTTCATGCAAAAACACAAATGTTGTGAATAATTGCACAGCGCAACACTGTTTTGATCTCGTGATTCCATATTATTTTCGAATCATTTAGTGACCATTCTGAGCAAAATAATTTCCCTCGCCCACTTTAAAAAAATTTCCTTTTACATTGAAACAACAACAATGCGTGACCGTGATGAGCCTGTGAGCGTCTGCATAAAAACGGCCTTACTCACCAGACTTGGCACCATCCGATTATTACTTGTTTGCATCATTGGGTCATCACGCTCTTGGTGAGCAGCTCTTCAATTCCTACGAAGATGTCGGAAAATAGCTTGACTTAAAATAATACAAATTTTTACTGGCAAGGGATCCACTAACTTCCAGAAAGATGGAATAAATGCATATATCCGATGGAACATACATTGAATGATATCCTTCTAGATGCTTTTCGAATAAAAGCCCTTATTTTGTGCTAAAAATACAACGGTTACATACTCGTTTTCACACTCATACACCTGTATTCGGTCGAAATAATATTTAAGATTCATTACTTTTTGAGTAAAGGAGACTTTTAAAAGGTTGTCCTGAATCATATTGCCATTTTCATGAATAAGAACCACGTTAATAAACACAAATGTATTCATAAATGGTTCTCAATCATTATTTTTTGGTGATTCATTTGAAACATGAATAAATATCAAAACAATTAAACAAAAGAAAAGAAAACTCGAAAATGGTACTTTCAATATTTAGATAACATAGAGCAACTGTTGTAGCTCCTTTGGACAAGCCCACAAAATTGATGAGCCAAACATACTAGCGAAAAAAATTAAGCAATTGCTTAAGGTGAGGAAAACACGGAGCACAAATGAGCGAGAGAATTTCTTTTTATTTAAAATTAAAAGAGGGCATATTGAGCGAAAATAAGAGTAAGTGGGTCAAATTTACAATATTGGCCAACTTGAGTTTAAAGAGTTGCTGTGCTGAGCTATTAGTAGTAGCACACTTTGAGTGAATTTTCTTATGAATAAATGCTCAAGATGGCACAACAAAAGGAAGCAATAAAATGAGATGATGAAATATGAGAATGAGTCGGGATGGATACCTTTTAGTTATTGAAAATGTAAGTTAAAATTTTTTTTGGAGTTAGTCACAGCTGAAAGAGTACAACATAAGAAGAGCTCAAGAAAAAATACCAAGAATTATAGAAACAACATTACGCGTTACGCCGTCCCGTTAATGCTAATGCTCTCTTTCTCAATTGAGTGCATGACGTCACACAGCACTTCTGCTTGACAAAAACGTATGCAAATGTGGGATCGCTTAGGCAAATTGATGAAATAGAAAATACATTTTTTTCGGAAAAGTAAGTAAAAATATTTGGTCTCCGTATAAAAATATAAATATTTTCGTATAAGAAAAAATATCGATTTTTTAAACTTTCAAGATTTTTTATCTCCTAAACTATTCGAAACCGAAAAAAATTTAGTGTACCATTAGGTTTAGGAGGTTCACATACATATTATTAAAATAAGAAAAAAAATATTTAGGCGTGGGTCCTAAAGTAAAATTATACCAAAGTCTGACAATATCGCTTGTGACGTCATACTATCTCTCTCTCATTTGCGGAACGCGTAATCTTGTTTCTATTGTTCTTGAACCAATACAAAATAATTTTTTAATTAAATAGTACATAAAAGTCATGCTTTCTCATCGGCTGGTAGTAAGTAGTTGTCAATGCTACTATTTCTGCTACAACTCTGTACTGTTTGTTTGAAGCATGAGTGAATTGCGAAATTTCGTTAACTTAGGTTTGAAAAAATGACTCAAAGAGCGAGCAATGTAAAATGTCTATTAAGAAAAGCTTTTACTCGACGTATAAGAGATTTTACCAGCAGCTATGAGCAAATTTTCAAAAATTCTAGCTCTCGTGTTTTCTCATACACGAAATTTGCTTTCAATCGTTCTCTATCTTACCGGCAAAGATTCGTAAAAAGTTATTTTGACTCTCACAATTTTCGTTAAAAATATTTTCGTTATCCTTTTAACGAATGTTGTGAGAGTTTTGAAAAAAAAAATATACTCATCATAGAGAAAAATCTAAAAACATTTTACGCATGAATGTGAAAAGTTTGAGTGATTCCACAAAATAAGCAAACATAGAGAGAGAGAGAGAGAGAAAGAGAGATAGAGAGAGAGAATGACAGAGATAAAATTTATTGAGGAAAAGATAATTGAGCGTTTTGCAGAAGGTTGAGTCTGCTAATATTAATGAACGTGAGCGCATAAATTTTATTTTTCGTGCCTTTTTTGAGAAAACTAATGTTGATATATAGTAAATGTGAGTTACTCGTTATGATTAAATGTAGCAACTTGAAAGAAACTGAACATTAGATATATTAAAAAATTATTATTGAACGACGAATTATGCAAAAAGCGAGAAAAAAGAAAAAATGATTCTAAAATGTTAGGCCATATATTCTTTATGCTGGATCTTTTATAAAGAATTTTACATTAGAATTATTGAGCGATACATAATTACGCTTATCTTGTCTTATTTTCATTTCTTCTTTAAGAGAAATAAGAAAATGAAAAATAATAATAATTAGAAATAAGAACATATTCATAAGACCTATGAGTTTCTTATGGTGGCCGTATTTTTCTTTGCTCCCTTAAGTTTCAAAGATGTTTTTTTCCACAAATAACATACATTTATAGTTTTTTTTTTATTGACAAATCTTGATATTTCACTATATCTTGAATAAAAAAATTATTGATAACCACTTTTTTTTTGGGTAAGGTCGTGTTTGTAGTTCGTATTCTGAATGGGTTCGTCGTTTTGCAAGAGAGCTTCTCCTACAGAGCAAGTTTAAATGTAATCAAAGAGCATCAACAATATTTGAGTGCAAAAGTGTAAAGAGTTCTTAACATTGAGTGAATTCAGAATACTCTTTCGTTCTCAAATATTTCTTTAAGAGAAATATACAAAATTGTTTTTGCGTTTTTGATTGATTGAGCTGAATGACATAAACATTTGAAATTTATTTATTGTTCAAATGGTACAAATTACCATATGTATTACCGTTAAACAAATTTTCTTTCCTTCAACTAAGACTTACTTGACTATGATTTTTCAACGGGATTTTTGAAAATTTATTTTTACATGGCTTATGTTAATGGTTTTAAGACCTTAAAAACGTGAAAGCCAAGACACTTAAGTTTCTTATATATACTATAAGTTTTCGTATTGAGACCTCTTAGAATACGATCTAAATTTTTCGATACGCCTTAATACCTGGTATTACTAGGGGGAAAAAAATGTAAGACTTTGATGTTCAGTCCGCGTTTTAATATTTTCAAAAATCCAAATAATGAAAAATGAAGCTTCCCTAAAGTGATTATTAAATTACTTTAAGACTCATATTAAAAGTCCATGTTTTTCCATCGGATGAAGAAAATAATGAGATGCCGGAAGGCAGAGAAAATATATTTATAGCGATAACTTTTGATCGGAAAGAGATATTGGTATAATTTTTATACATAAATTATTTTTGGAGCTTAGCTATTCTATAAATAGAACAAAACAACATTTGAAAAAAATTAATTTCTTAAAAAAATCACAGGAGGTGGTTTTGGTTTTTGATGACAGAAACAGTTTATAAAATTTTTCCTAAAACTGGACCATCTTTTGCTATTTAACGCTATCTCATATAAAAAATAGTTAAAAAATAAAATTTGAAGTTTTTATCATTTTAACAACAAAAACAACTTTGAGTAATTTTTTTAATAAAGTTAACATTTTAAAGGGCCTTTTTTTGAAAAAATGTAAATGCTAAGCTAAGGTACTCTTCAAATAATTTGTTCATTTCTTCAATAAATTTCAAATTGAATTTATCAACGAAAAAAAAAAGAAAGAATTGAATAAAATATATTCAAGACAAATGGAAGTATTTGCATCAAAAGTAAGAAAATACGAATTTCTAATAGTTTTTGTCATTCTGAAAAAACGATGTTATTAGAAAAATACGTTGTACTAAGAATTAATATAATTTTGAAGATATGTACATTTTTTTGGTGTCAAAATAACAGAATTTCCTTACAAAAAATTAGGCCAGTGGGGCGCAAGAAATTTTAAGCGCGGGCCAATGCTTAAAAAAACAAAAAAAAAAACAACACAAAATGTTGCACAAATCGTTGCGTTTGGCAAAAAATCTAACAAAACAAAAATAAAAAACAGCAATAAAATCACATGTTGTGAAAAATTACTCGACACACAAGTAACGGGACAATCAGCTTCAGCATCGACATCATCTAGTGTGCATTTTTTTATTTTGGCTTTGCATGCATTTGTTTTTGTAAAGTTCGCTGGAAAATGTGCTGAATACTGAACGAGTGCAGTTTGTGTTGTTGTTTTTTGCAGAAGTTCTTTGATTTTGGCTCATTGCAAAGACAAAATTAAAATAGAAAAAAATTTTTATGAAGAGCCACGCGGGCCATATGGGCCACTACGTGGGCATGTTTGAAGTAGACGAAGGATTTTGCTAAAAAAAATCGTAAGTAGGTAGATTTGAGTTATTTGTTAAGAGAGTCGGAAGAGGTGTTGTAAAAACTAGGTATGCAAAAACCTAATCTAGGATGTACAAATGATATAAATAAACTGGCCATTTCAGCCCTTGAAAGGACTTTGACCGAACTTCTTAAGATCAAATTGTGTCGTGCGTGTTATTACAATGTTTGAACACAATTGATCGAGAACTGTACCTACTAGTTTTATGCCGACTCCGAACGGCTTATATGCATATTCTCAAGAAGCTTTACATGGTATTATTTGCTCTCTGAGGTTTGCCATTGTCTGCAGAGAGGTGACGGCTGAACAGAAAAATTAATTCAATTGAAAAACTTTCTGTGTCAGATGGAATTGAATCATGGTTCTCTGGTGTATGGGTCACACACTGTACCCATTGCGCCACGGCCGCCACAAGTTACCCAGATTAAGAGAATTTTAAATTGCATTTCATTGAGAGATCTGGGGCATATAGAGATAAATTTAAGTGTAGGTGTAATAACGTAATGCTTTAAACTTCGCCTGACTATCTGGATAGTCTCGTTTTGCTTGAGGCGTGGCAATGAGCAATTTTTCAGCGTATTCACAAAGCAAACCTTGTAATTCTTGGAAAATATAACCTCCGATGCAGTGTTACCGTTGACAAATTTTAAAAGGTGGAAAAAAGGAGATTTAAAAAAGGAAACGGGCAATATAATCAAACAATAAGATTTTTTTTAAGCATATATATAGTTAGAAAAGACATTAACAATGTTAAAATTAATAAACAACTTGCAAAAAGCGAAGATATATTCCTAAGTAAATACATAAAAAATTGATTCACATGAAAAATTCAAAATAATATGAATATAAAGAATATCTATTATGTTGACAACGAGACAACATGAAGACAAAGAAAGCAACAACCAACAACAACAACAACGGCTCTGTATAGAGCAAATCACACAGCTTGACTATACAGACTGTTTCGTTGACTGCTACACCAACTCATCAGTGGTCTTTGCATGACTTTTCACTGTGATGTACTCAAGCTCTGTCAAAATAAAGTCCGGGTAACTTTCTTGGCATAATTGGCAGTATAAGTAGAACCTAAGTAGCTTGGATGCAAAATTTACGTTAAAATTTCCACCCATAATCATGGGAATTTTATCTTCGCTTCTAGCGAGAGCATGAGTCCCTATATGACTCTATATCAATAGGGAACGGTGAGTGAAATGTATTATATCGTTGATTTTATAGTTTGGCCGCAAGTACGATATTTTTTCCATTTCGCGTTTGACACTCCGCAATAAAGAGCTGCACAGGTGTGTTTGCAAGACATTCGTTTGTTTTTGCTTGCTCACTCTATTCAACTCTCATCCTTAGCAGCATTTAAACACTAACAATATAGAGACCAAGAACAAATGAGCATAAAGCATATCGAAAACAAGACAAACGAGAACTTCTTCAAAGCAAGCATATAAAGTAAAATTAAAATGTGTTGATATGATCGGTGCTAGACACTGAGTACTGGTGTATTTTATGCTTTTTTTTTTAAACTTATTTGACAATGAAATTAAAAGTCTAACTTATAAAACGAATATAGAATTAACGAAAAAAACAACAACTTACACACAAATAATGTGTGTTGTTATTGTTTTGTGTTTAAAAGGTTTTTCTGCTTCATATCAGATCAAAGAAAAAACATTCTCTATAACATAGTTGCTTTACTCGGTGTGCTCGTTGTTTTTTGCATTGAGTTGATTGTCTCGATCTGATCGTATCGAATATATAAAGCATTTAAAAATAATGAGAAAGTACATATCTTGGTGAGAGGCTAACAAATGCTGTAGAGTCAAATCTCCAGAATTAAGAGAATATAGAGATAAACCACTGGTATGAGTCATAAAATCAATTATTTGTTTATCCACAGTTTTCAATCGATTAAATGAAAGCCTCCGAAATTCGTCTAGTAAATGCGACATACTAACAGATGCTCTTCGACCATGATAAAATGTAGAATCACCTACATCTGTTGTAATATATAATCCATCAATACTGGTGACACGTGATAAAGCGACGTAAACTAATGATTGTGAGTGTTTTTTTATAATATTCGTAAGCAACTTGAGAATACGTGTTTCCCTGAGACTTGTGAATAGTCATCGCACAAGCACAAACTAATGGTAGATGAGATCGTTTTGCAATGATAGTTTAGTTATTGTTAAGAGGGATTGTTGACGATCGTCTTCCGATTGGTACAGCCGTCTTAATTATATTATTTGCTGCTATGCGACCAGCAACTTTTTTCTAATTTTGTCACCAGTATTAGATGAATCCAGAAAATCGAGACATGCAACGCTGACTTTTTCAGTATTATCAAAATTGAGATGTACTAATTTGCCCACTACTCCATTTGCCAAGCTATCTACCATATCAATTTCAAATGCAACAAATAAATTTTCCGTGCATGCTTTTAGGATGATTATTAAATGTTTGAAAGACACTGGTTTGTGTCTGTGATATACTTGAAACGGAGCAGGACGCGTGCAATATTAAATGCATTTTGTTTGCCCGTTTAAGGGCATCAATGTACCATAATGCTAAGACGTCCAACTCTTATTCGATGCTTGCAAACAGTCCAAGGTTCAATGCCTGCTTGCGGCAAACATTTTGTGGTTCGCAGTGTTGCGAAAAAGTGACAAATAAACACAATTTTGAAAAATTCGTCTCTTAGGGGCAGGGTATCCGAAAAAGGGTGGAAGGAATGCATGATGGTCGAGGTTAGTCTCACAGTGTTAGTACCGAACAAAAATCCATTGGCATTTAGACAAATTGGCATTTACTTAGGACCAAAGGGAGTTAGTAAAAAAATTCCAAACTTCCTGTAACTCGAATATTGATGCTATCAGAAATCTCTTCATCCTCCTTCAATATTTCTAAAATCAACGTTTATACCTACTACATACACATGACTAGAATATGTTGACAAATCGCAAGCTTCATAAAAGGCAGTCAACAGTTTGTACTATTCGTTTAGCGTAAGACCCCACTCAATATCGGTTCAATGCCCTTAAACTCAATTTGATGGTTTCTTTTTTAATGCACACACACACACACACACACACACATTATTGTTCATTATTTGCCTGTTTTCTTTGTTTGATATATTAAATTTTTTATTGCCTTCATAATGCGTGGCTTTAACTCTTTCATCATCATTAACTAGGATGGGAGTGATTTTGGCTGGGGTGAAAAAGAGAAAACGCTCTTTAAATACGAAAAGAGAAAACAATTTGTAACCAATCTGCTCTTATAGACAAACCTTAAAATGTGACGACACTCAAAGGTGGGTGGGTCACTCAGCAAAGTAGCGAGGAACTGAAGAAAAACTTGCTCAACATCATTTTCAAGAGTTCTCTTGAGAGTAAAATAAAAGAGATGCGCAACGCGGCGCCGCTCCTGTACTCGTTAGTTGTGTCCTCATTCGTTTTTTGTAACTCGTTTTCACTGGCAAAGGCAACGCAAATTTTTCTATTCAACGAGTTGGCGGAATGAAGAAAATTTTGCAGCTAATCGTGCTCGTGAAAAGCTTCGTTAAAAATGTTTCGTTCGAATGCGAAGCTCGAAACGAGTGTGCGGAAAATGAATGGGAAAATCCTTTAGTACTGAAAAGGTCGTGGTTTCGTAAAGTTGTCGTTCTTGATAGTCGTCGTTATCGTTGCGTCGTCGTGCTAAGCAAGCAACGGTTCGGTAGCGTCGTCGGTGCGTTGCATAGCATAAGCGTTGAGCTGCAACAACGTGCGGTTTCAATGGTGCGTTAAATAGTATCAATTAAATAAAACCAACAATAAGAAAAAAAAAAAACAAAAATAGAAAAAAATTAAAATAACGTGCTTGCCACAGGAACAACAAACAACATAACAAATAAGCACAAAATAAAGTTTAAATGTTTATGAAAAGCTTTCAAAGCAAATTTACTGTAAAAATTTACTAAATTGAGTGCAATGCTGAGTTAAGAGCAAAGTAAAGATTATTTTTTGAGTAAAAAATATTGTGTGACAATTTTTTGTTGATAGTCTTGTGTTAAAAAAAAAAAGTATTTTTAGTCAAATAAAGCTGATTGCACGCAACTCTTAGCACGAAACTAGTGTGAACATGCAGAGCTTTCACTTTTAGTGTCGGAATTTTGAAAATTTTATAGCCTATTTTTGGGCTTACATAAAACGGGATTATTTCCATGCGTAAGCTAGCTAGTGCTTAAAGTAACAGCTAGTAAATCAATTCAATTTATTGCGCCTGAAAGCTCACATTCTTAAATAAAAATAAAAATAATAACAACACATTATTAGGTGGCATGCAGAAGAGCAAAGCAAGATCCAAAAAGTATGCATTAAAAATGTTGTAAAAAACGCATTATTAGGCCATAAATGAAGGTGATGCCAACAACAAAGACCAACGACAACAAAAACAACAACAACAACAACAACAACAACAACAACATCAACAGCAATAAACCACTACAAAAGCAATATTTTAAATAACTTGAACACAGCTCTCTTCAGCCAAAAGCACTCCACATACAACTACCCAAACATAAACACCCACACATTTATACGCTAAGCCAACAAAACACACTCTTCCACACACACACTCACTCACACACAAACACACACGCATAAACCTACACATACACGTTGCTTAGTCAATTGATATTGATCCTTACTTGAAGCTTTGCCTTAAGTTTATTTTCTACATTAACAGAAAATATAAAAAACCTTAAAAAAGAAAAACGAGCAAATATAAGAAAAGAGTGTAAAAGTGTGCGTGAGTGCAGGAGTAGACAACTTCATCATCTGTATAATCTTAACAACATAAAGAAATAAAAAAATAAAAATAAACGAAAAAAAAAAATAAAGAAAGGATACACGTTGCCAGCATCTCGCAGTCGAGCCGTCGAGCCGTTGTAGTAGCAGCAGCAACACAAAGGATACCAACCACAAATTGTAAGTAAATGTAAAAGAAAAACAACAAAAACAAACAAAACATCTACAACAACAACAACAACAACAACAACAACAACAATGAAAACAAAAATATGCGGCCCTATTTTATTGCGTTTCCGTTGTAAACATTTTTCATGTTGAAATTTATTATCAAGCGAAAGTATGAGCACGTGTGTGCGCGAGTGTATGTGTGTATGCATCCGTTGCGTTGTGCTACTACGCGAATGTGTGCCTATGCCACAGTGTGCGTGTGTACGAGAGTTTGTAATTTTGTATTTGTGTTTGTGGCGCAAAAGGCATAAAAATCATATTAAAGTCGAAATAAGTTGCTCTTCTCAAGGCAACGTCTTCTGTATGCATGCATATGTCGAGGACGTATGAGTGTGTTTGAGTTACTGCGTGTGTATGTGTGTGACCATGTTTGCATGGGTGCTTTCAAGTTTAACCTACATCGGTTTTTGCTTGTTCTTTTTTTTTTGCTTTACTGCTCCTGCCGCTTTGCAAACACAACTACAACCGCAACCAACAGCCGCCTGTAAAGCCATGGCATCCAGCTGAACTTTTGAACTTTACTCTTACTTTTTACTTATTTTATTATTTTCTATATTCTTTTTTCCTCTTTCCCACAACGCCTCTACATTTTTGCCACACATGTTTTTCTTCATATTCGTTTCGTTTTTTTTTTTGTTTCTTTTTCAATTTTTATTTTTTGGTCCTTTTCAGCCTGCCTGCCTGCCTGTCATTCTTTAAACTAAAAGTTCAACACAATTTCTGAACTTAACCGCAAATAATAATGAAAAAAAAACCGCGGGGGTAGAAAAAGAAGAAATTTCTCTGCTGGGATTTTATGCAAATCGCATTAAAAGTAAATAACTAGAGCTTTAGCTGAGCTCGGTTTCTGCTCAAGGCTATACCGCCTGATGATAGCTGTTCGAGAAGTTCTTTGTTTGGCCAAGTTATTCGGTTGTTTAAGCATGTTTTCCCTTCAACAAGTTTTGTGGTTTTATGCAATATTTGACTGACAGTCATACGAGAGCAGGGTTTATTTTGAAAAATTTATAACGGCGCTTCAAAAGTTTATAAAAACCTCGGTATGGCCTCTAAATTTTTTTAATTTTTTTTTTTTTTTTTTTTTACCATAATAAACCTTTTTATGTCTCGCAATTAATTTTTTATTTATAGAAAAATATCCATATGACATTTACTCCAGCTCTAAAGAGCAACTTTCAACTTTCGCTGTTCTCAGGCAGCTGAGTTAAAATTGATCCTTTAAACATGTCTTATTTGATGACAATGTACTTAAGCGTTGAAATTTAGAATTCAAACAATTTTGTTATATTTTCAAATAAATATTGTATGAATCCTTGTGTTGTAGATAACAGGCTTTAGAATGGATAACAAAGCATCTTTCTGCTCTTATTCGATTTCATATGTGAAGCTATAAATATTTAACCATTTACTTTTGCTTATGTGAATACCTCTGGGATTCAAAGCATATCTCTTGTTTAACGAAGTGAGGCTACAAAATCTTGTGTCTTAAGGGGGAATGGGTAAAAAAGTTTGCAAAGTACATATGTGTAGGTTTTTCTCTTAAAATTCACATTTAGAAAAGTTCAGAGCCTACGAAAAAAATTTGGAAGCCTTGAGCTTTATATATTTTTTATATTTCATACAAAGAAAACATCAATTTTTTATTTTTCATGGAAAGAAAACATAAATTTATTATTTTTCATAGTAAGAAAATAGTAGGGGTATTCACAATGTGGTGTATTTGCGAATAAATTTTGTATCTGTGATAATTTTGATATTTGCAGTAAATTTCTAACCTCTACAAAAACAAAATACAAAAATTTTAAAAATAAATCTTTATTTAGCATACGAGACAAAATCCTAGAGCAGAGGTGGGGAACCCTTTTACCCTGAGAGGCCACATTTAAAATAGCAGTAACAAAGGAGTCCACATAAGTTTCAATACCAAAAAATATTACTTTTGTAAAGTTATTGCTGTTCAAATAAATTTTTTTTTTTTTAAATTCAAATTTTCAAAAATAAAAATATTGACAATAAAGAGATGACAAAGTGTTGATACATGCTATTTTATTATAAATTTATGAAATATTATTATTTTAATGTATTTGAATATATTTGAATATATTTGAATAATCGTCGAGGCCACATGAAAAATTCAAAAAGGCCACAGGTTCCCCACCTCTGTCCTAGAGTGTATATGAAGGTGGTCCTTATTTGTTAGAATGCCAATATAATTCAAGACATCCCCTAAAGAGTAACCGTTGCTCCAAAAAGATAATGAATCTCAGAAATGAGTTCGATCGAAGAAAAACAAAAAAATGTGTGTGTGGCCACCACGCACGATAGAAGTGAAAGTTTAACCCAAAAACTCGACTTTTAAATGGTTAATTGATTTACTCTTTAATATAATCTTACTAAACATGTCCCATTTCATATAATGGCAAGAGTAAATTAAATATGTTTTAACACAATTTAGAAAAGTTTAATGTTAATAAGACGAATAAAATCAAATTCAGAGTTATTTAAACACACCTAACTCATCATACCATACCATACCATATCGTACCATACCGTACCATACCGAACCATACCATACCATGCCATATCATACCATATCGTACCATCATTCCATGATCATAATACCACCATACCATACCATCATAACATAATATCATCATATATCATCCTATGTCGTCATACTGTATCATAAAACTATGTGCTATATAGAATTTTGTACCAAAATCATAAAGATATAAGGAAAATAAATGCAATACAGAAATATACTCCGTGTAATCTTTATTTCTTGGTGAACATACTGTTTTTTAAACAGGAGGAGCAGTACTCGTTCTGATTTTCTGAAATTACTGCACAAAAGTTTGAAATATACTTTGAAATGCTGTGCATTACAACTCTGTTACTTAGTATCAGTCAGTGTTTGTCTTTTAACGTAGAATACGTTATACGGAGGTGTTAATCTGGAGCACAAAATTTTGAGAAAATGTTTGTCACTTTCATTATAAGTTTTTAATACTTTATGCATGCATTGAAGAAAATTCAAGTATGGTCGTAACATATTTAATATGTCTTCTTTTGATTTGTATTTAAATAATCATATTGCTACATATAATTTTTTTGATTCTATAAGTAAATCAAAATTTAACTCCTTCAAATTTTGTATTAATTTTCATATGCTTTGTATTTTATGTATTATAACATCATGTGTAAGAGCAGTACGATTATCTGTGTGTTCATCACAGAACCAGTGTGAGAAAGAGAAGAAGTATAATGACCAAGTAGCGAACGATAACCATGATAAATACAACCATGATTTTTGTTTGTCTTTTCTTTTAATATCAAAGACATGCTCCATATGCGCCCTTTGCATCATTTTTTTATACGGCGGCCATTGTAAATCCATAGGAATTCTTAATTTTGTAGAGATTTTCTATAGTTCAGACACAAACCTTACAATCAAAAAGCCTAGTATGCTGTAGAAACGAAAATTTCTTGGCATATAATTCTACACCCGAAATATTAGTGTAGAGTCAAAAATGTTTGTGTGGAGAAAAAAGCAACTACAGTACGACCTAGCTCAATGCCACTAATAGAAATTCGGTCAGTTGACGTAGTTAATGTTGAAGAAACGCAATTAAACTTCTAAACATAAAGCTTTATGGCTCTGAATCCTACACTGAAAAAAAAAAGTTAGCTTCAAATTAAACACAATGTGTTCACAAAATGTGTTGTTAATTTGACTTTTTTTTCATATGTTTTTCAAAATTTTTAAATACATTTGCTCTTACTTTGACGAAATTTGTTGCAAGCTATTTTTTAAACACAAATATCGTCAAATTAATAACAATTGTCGTCAATTTAAAAACATTTTTTTTTCAGTGTAGATATTGTGGTTTTATGTATTAAGATATGCACTTTGTTTCCTTAAATATTGTTTTAAGAGATTTTTCGTGCATCAAAAATGTATTTTACAAGAAGAGAAGAACTCAAAGTAAACAATATAAAAGTTTATGGAAGTGTATGCAAATGAAAGTTGCGATAATAGTGCATTTTTTTTTAAGTTGCGTTTACTGAGTCAACAATGTAAATTTTTGAGTATTGCGATTATCGAGTTTGCGTAAAGCGAGGTCGAACTGTTTTCTTATTGAAATGTCAAAATTCTGGTGCCAATTAAATGCCCGGACACATAATCGACAGCGAAATTTTCACATTTCAACTCTCCACATGGTAGTTGTACTTGCTAGCATTGAACAACTTTTTCACCTCTACAGCGTACTGAGTAGCGAAAAAAAAATTCCGCTGCCTTTTCGCTGTCAAAAACTCAATGCATTCCATATGGAAAGTTTCTTTCCGCTTCTACAGCATACTGGGCTTAAGCAGAAAATAAAAAAATGTTTATGAATAACAATGTTAGCAAGGTTGCATAGAAGCTGCGTAAAGCCTTAAACAGTGCGTAACTAAACAAGCGTTTAAAGGTTGTTTAAGGAAATCTATTGAATAAGGCTGTTAATGACTAACGTATTCTACGTCTGACCTATGCGACCGTGTTATCTAACACAGGCTTGAGATTTTTTTTGTTTAAGGTTGATGTTTTCAGAATGAATATCAAAGACATGCTCCATATGCCGCGAATTTTTTTTGGCAATATTATTACTCAATGTATGAACCAGGCAGTTGAAAAGCTACTGCATCCATACTATGTTATATTATAATTATTGACTTCTGCGTAATACTATGTGGAAAACACGCCGAAGCGTTTCACGGCGAATTGTTTCATCGGCGAATTGATTCATCGGTTTATACTCCCCATCAGGGCTAAAGAAGTTGCACTTAAAAAAAAAAAAACTCAATAACTTTTCTAAGGCGTTAATTTGCAGAAAAACTGGTTAGTACCTCGCTTTTCAATTAACTTTTCATTAAAATGAGCTGAAACACATTACAACTGGATAAAAACTACCAGTATTGTGATTTATCACTTAAAAAAAAACTAATTGCGTAATTTTATCAATTCCTTCACATCACTTCATGCTGAGATATTGAAATTTGCAATTTATAAAATGCAACGTTTCACGGCGTGATCTAAAGCGTTGAGCCTGACGCAATAACATGGTGATAATAGCATAATTTTTACATGAACTGTCAATTTCATAATTTGTTCTTGAGCTGCCGTTAGAATGAATAAGTTGGCATTGACAAGATAATTATTTTTTTTCACTTATATATTCATAACTATTTAAATACAATTTTTAAATATATATACTTAAGCGAAAGCAACAACGAACGAACACCCAATGAGCTGATCCCATACAAAAATGTGGAACAAAAATGGAAGAAGTGCTCTTCTAAAAATTTTATGTTGTATGATAAGTATATTAAGATTAATTAAGAAAAATCTTAAAAATGGTTAAAATCGGTCAGTCACTACACCGAGAAAAAAAAAACAATACTAAAATCACCTAAGTCGGCTCAAGTGGAAATAATTTGTATGGAAATTAAAAACTTGTGCTTATTCACCAAAGTAATACATTGTTTTAAGCACTGCATTGAAAGCATATACTTCGATACCCTGTAAAAAAAACTGTTTGATTCACCCAAGTCATGTATATCATATGTTTAAAATGTTTTGACGAAAAGCTTAGGAGGCCCTAAATAGCCCAAATAAATCATCTTATAAATTATACTAGGTTTATTGTTTATTTTGCAGAAGCTTTTTTCTCGGTGTAGGGTACCTCTCTTTGACCTTTTTTTTACATGATTTTGTATCACAGGTACATACAAAATTTTGGCCGATCTAAACAAAATTCGGTCAGAAGGCTAAAATAAGAGATTAATAGATGTGTACTAGAAATTGCAGAAATCGGTTAGAATCTAGGGGTACCTCCCTTGGACCTATATTATATTTTTTACATGATTTTGTGTGACCGGTACATACAAAATTTGACCGGTACATACAAACAAGCATAGATCAGAATGCTAAAAAAAACGAATAATGGCTGTATACTAAAAATGAAAGAAATCGGTGGGACCCTAAGCTGGGTATCTTGAATCCATACATAATAAATAATTTTTTACATGATTCTGTATGAAAGGCACATACAAAAGTTGACTGATCTTTACAAAACTAGGTAAGAAGGCTTTGAAAATAGAAAAATAAATGGGTACTAAAAAGGGTACAAGTCGTAAAGACCCTAAGAGTACCTCAATTGGACCTATATTCATTTTTTTACATGCTTTTTTATGGAGGTACATCTGTTGTCCCGTAAATATTCCAACTTATGTTAATTAAAAACTTTACTTTAATGTACATTTTATTTTTTTTTTACAAAAGAAAAATAAAAGTTTTAAATTGTTTTTTATTTACAAACGGTTGTAATCAAAAGAATTATGAACCTCTTATAAAGCCTTCATGAGAAAAAAATCGAAAAACATTATTCATAAACTTTCAATAGCGTTAAATAATTTAAACTAAATGCTTCATAAATGAGAGAATTTTTAAAATGGTTGAAACCTTCAATAAATCCTCGATAAAGCATTTTTGTTCTCATCTAATAACAAATAATGTCAAAAACAAATCAAATTATTTCTAAATATATAAAAAACAAAGAAAATGCCAAAAAAATGTTTGAAATGTTTGTTGTTAGGATTTTTAGAATTGGCTGAAACATGCTATAAACCCCTCATCATGATAAAAAAATACAAGCTTAGTTCAGTATGACACACACATTAGCCGGAATTCTGAAAAGCATACATTTTTTTTGCTCTCTGTTTTTATTAAATTTTTCCATATTGAGAATAAACAAAGAACTTTGACCAAAAACTTCATTGCAAACATTTTCTGAGTGCCTCAAAAAAAAAAAAAAAAAAAAAAAACAACAATGACTTTAAAAAGAGTATTTTTCGTACGTGTTTTATGAGTACGCAACTCCTAAAGACGTCTTTGATATAATTCTAAAATGATTGCTCAGAAATAAGACTCAAAAAAGAGAATTTTTTTATGCGTGTTTCAATGAGTACGATATATGACAAAATATGCAAATATTTTTATTTTTATTATTAATATTATTAAATAAATAGAAAAAAATGGCGCATACGATAATTTCGCGCAAAGGGGTTTCTGAGGTTTTATTTACATCATATCAATGTCAGAAATTAGTGTTTACAAAGAGTTTTTAAACCATTAAAGAGCCTTTAACATGAGACTTATGACAATTAAAATAATAACTTCTATGAGTTCTGAAAGAGTCTTCATATGGGTCTTTAAAGATTCCATTATATGATTCATAAGAAGGGTATTTAATATGGCTCTTAAAAGCGTCTTAAATTTGAGTCCAAAAATACTAACTTATATGACTTCAAAAAGAGTCTTTATTTCGCGTATTTAAAGAGTCTTTATTATGAGTCGTAAAAGAGTATTAACTATGAGTCTTAAAGAGTCTTAATTTTGAGTCCAAAAAGTCTAATTTATATGAGTTCTAAAAGAATCTTTTTTATGAGTCCAAAATGAGGGTCAATATATTCTTATAGCAGTCATTCTTTTCAATCATATTTGGAAGCCCACACCCTACGAAAATGTACTCATAAAAGAGTCTGTTTTTGAGCGCATTATGACGATAAAAGCTCATTTATATGAGTCTTAAAAGAGTCTTTTAAGAATCATAATGTTTGCTGGGTTTGTTTGGGTTGGAGTTTTGTTTTGATTTTTAATTTCAATTTTTGAAATAAAATAAACATTCTTCTCAATGTTAGTAAGATTTCAATTGATTTTAATTTCAAAAATCAATGTATTATGTGAGCAAATTGTTTTCGAATAGAAAATGTTTATTTTTCCTTTTCCTTTAATTGACATTTTTTTCTAAGAAACTTCAAACTTCAAACTTCCGGCTTGTGTGAAAAAAAGCAAAGAGAGTAATCATACTTTGTTATACTTGTGTCATGCCCGGGTATGGGTACCACTACATTTAAAGCGTCTGTGTTGTTTCTGTGTTCGTCTTTTGCCTTTGATTTGTTGGTGCGTTTTGTGTTGCTACATAAGCCTTTGCTCTCAATTCTTGCTCTCAGCGCTCCCAGAGCGCTCTCTGCCCATAGCTGGTCATGACCCTTAAAAAGCATTTTTTAAATTATTTGCTCTCATTTGAGCACAAATATTGTCAAAAATAATTAAAACTATTCAAAATATTTCGAAAATTTTCAAAAAAATGTCAAAATTATTCAAAATACATTTATTAAAAAATTCAAAAAAAAAAAAGAAAATAAAAACGAGAAAATTTGTCAAAATATTTAAAAAAATTTACAACAAAACGAGAAGAAAATTACATTTGTTTTTAGTGCAGAGCGTACCTTCTAAAAAATTTTGATATTTAAATATCAAAATGTTGACAAAATTGTGACAAATAAATAAAAAGTCATTGAATTTATCTAATACACAAACCATTATTCACACTCTTCCCACATCAAATTGAATATTTCGATGATTCCATATCAATTCAACAAATTTTGAGCAAAAACGTATTTTCTCTTTGTTTTTAAACTTTATAGCTTAGTAGTGTTTATAAAAATAACTTTAACTATGTTTTTTCTTTTCATCATAAGAAAATCTTAAAAAAATTCAATCTATTTTAGTTCATAATATATTTAAATAGCTTTTACTTCGAAATCATGAGTCTAATACAGAAAAAAACATAAATAGTTTTTGAAGACCTTGAATGGATCTTTCTGGTGGTATAATTTTTTCAATATTTTTAGGAAAAATTAGTATTTTTGCTTAAACTGATGCTTACAGTTACATTTTTCATGGTCGAAGCAACAAATATATTACCTTTTAAGGTGTTTGAACACTGTAAACGCTCACAGTTTAGGTGGTTTTTGTTTTATTAATTAAAAAAAAAAAAAAAATTGACTTGATACGAGTATAACGTAAAAACAAAAAATACAGTTTAAATTATTTTCACGAGCACTACTAACCTACAAAGTATAAAAAAAAATCTGAATCACATAGGTCACATTTTGCTCAAAAATAGTCGAATTGATATGGAATCATCGATAGGTATAAAACTATGTTTATGTATTGAATGAAGTTGGTATCACGTAGAAAAATTTGATATTTTTTTTTATATCATGTTAACCCACAACCATCTGTCAAAAATGGCGCTCATGAAAATTCGTCCCATTGGCGTTGACAGCATTGCTACAAAACGGAACGTCTAAAAGCAAAAAACCCAAAAAGATTCTTAAATTATACATAATTAACTATATTTTGACGTAAGAGATTTTGAAAATATCGATTTGCAAAAAAATGTCAGTTGCTTAAAAACGTATATTTTTTTTTTAAAAATTTTCAACCAAAAGTTGATGGTAAAAAAAGTAAAGGATGAAAAAAAAAAATAAAGGATTAAACAAAAAAAAAAAACGGCTACATCATACCATATATGAAGTCGAACGTCATGCCAAAAATTAATTTTTTTTCTTGAAATTTTTAATCAAAAGTTGATGATGAAAAAAAAGTAAAGGTTAAAATAAAAAAAAAACGGCTGCGTCAGGCCATAGATCAAGTCGATCGGACAAAAAAATCTTTCTGTTATGCTGTCAAAGCGGTCAAAAAAAGTGATTTTGAGGAAACGGCGTTTAAAGTTTTAGAAGACATAGACCGCTCGGTTGGTATGTCAGCATTTGGCACTCTTTTTGAATTTTTTGGATTCGAATATTTTTTTGAAACCTGAAAGACATATTCTTAAGGACACAAAGCTTTGATTTTTGAAAACAAAAAAATGTTTTCATTTTTTGAAAATTTTACAGTGTTCAAACTCCTTAACCCTCTTATGCCACGTTTTTTGTTTGAGCTTCAAAAATCAGATTATACTAATTTTGGGACGAGAAAAACGGAGCTAAAGTTTTGTTTTTCATTTTTATTTCTTCGTTCATTTTTTACGGGTGAAAATGTTAACTTCGCTTAGATGAGGACCTGAGCATGAACATATGATTTGTGCACCTTGCATTTTGTTTTACTAATTTTTGTTTTTTTTTTTCTTTAATTGAATGAGGCAACAATTTTCTACTTACCAGTAAATATTTCACTTCGATCTCACTTCAATTAATATGTTTTATAATTCACCGAAAATCAAGTTCTTTACAAAAATTAATTTAATTCGTAAAAACATGATGAAATTTCATTTCAAAGTCATTTCATTTCATGTCAAACTGAGCTTGCTAGCTCCAAGCGGCAAAAATTGAGATGCAACTGAAGATTAATGAACTGTGGCGGCCGTGGGGCAGTGGGTAGAGTGCGTGACCCATACGCCGGAGAACCCTGGTTCAATTCCTTTTGACACAGAAATTGTTTTCAAATGAATTCGTTTTTCTGTTCGGCCGTCACCTCTCTGCAGACAATGGCAAACCTCAGAGAGTAAGTAATGCCATGTAAAGCTTTTTGAGAACATGCACATTAGTCGTTTGGAGTCGGCATAAAACCAGTAGGTCCAGTTATCGATCAATTGTGTGCAAACATTTAATAATACGCACAACACAATTTGATCATAAGAAAGAAGTTCGGTCAAATTCCTTTCAAGGGCTGAAATGGCCAGTTTATTTATTTTTTATATTTTTTTTAACTTGAGTCTACACTCTGAAGAAGAATTTAAAAAATTTTCCACATATTACGCTTTTATAGCGATTGTTGTGAACCCACCTAGAGGTGGACCAGAGATCTGCAACGAGTACTAATGAAATTATAATACTTAAGTCATGAGCCATGACTATTGGTGCAAGTGTGTACTTATACCAACTCAACAAAATACTTTGACTCATTGCCACCTAAAGCCAAAAATACTCATAGTACTTCTACACACATGTGTATCGACAAATTATTACTCTATTGGTTCTCGGTTAATGATCTTATGTGACTCACTTGTTCATGTGAGAGAAAAAATGTGAGAGAGTGAGTTGAGTATTATTTTGTGTTTTGCCTTTGCTTATTATTTTTGCTGATTTGTTAAATTTTACGTGTGAGAAAATGAATGAGTTGAGTATTATTTTGTATTCTGCCTTATGCTTTTTGCAAAACAATTATAGTTTGTTTCAAAAAAATTCATATAACAAGAAAGCTGAACTAAAAATGATTCTAATTACTTAAGTCATTGCATTGAACTCATGGTGTTTATTGGTGTTGTGAGTCATTACGGTATGCAAAATAAATACATTGAGTCAATAAGAGAGTTGAGCACTGCACCGGTTCATATCAGCAGATAACTTATTCTTTGTTGCAGTGAGCGAACGAGTATAAGTGGATATGAGTGCAAATTCTTCTTTGACTTAAATTAACTAACACTCATTCTTGTGTTAGTCAACCAATGACTCAAAAACATGAATAATTGCAGGTCTCTGAGGTGGACCTGAGCATTAGAGAGTTAAATTAAATGTCGTGTTATTATTCAGGTGTTTTTATTAAGGAATATAATACAAATAATACATGATACTTTGACTCACCACTCATTTATTCCAAAAGGAAAAGTAAGAAATGAAATGCAAGCAACATCTGCAGCAACTACATCAAGTATCGTTACAGTTTATAAATATATCTATAAATATATAAAAAAAATTGTTTAGTTTCATAAATTATGGGTTTAATTCGACTACTAATAAATTTACTTAAATATTAACAGACATAATTTTGGATGTTGATTGGTATTAACATAAAAAATATGGATTTTTCAGTACAATAATAGAAAATCTAAAATCTATAGCGGTAATTTTTTTAAAAAATTCATTAAAAATAGCATTAATTTGAGGCCTAACCAAAAATTCTATGTAAGCCTTTACTATGTTAGCCTTACAATACTTTATTTCAAAGGTACAACAAATAGCGCCGACCACGAAAAATATGACTAAAAATTTCAGGTTAAAAAATAATTTCTCATTTTACGATTTTTGTAAAATTATTATATACTGTTTGAATACATGTACAAATTGTATTTTTTATGATATTTTAATATTTTTCACAGTGTGTACCTTAAAAAAAAGGTAAAATAAATAAAAAAAAACAAAAAAAAAACTATATAGGGTTCATCAACTAATTAAATAAACTTATCAACTTCTTCACATAATAATTACTTTTAATTTTGATTTGGTTGTTCTTTTGAATGCTAGGAGAGACTCAGATGTCAGCAACAATATTTTAATTAAATCTGTATTACATTAATCCTCGAGCAGCTACGAGTATGGTTACGTCGAATTTTTCTAAATGCCTTGTGCTTTGTTTCCAATGCCTCTATAGACAAAGTTTCAATTAGTATGGAAAATGCAGGAATAATTTCACATCTGTGTATAAGAACTTTATAAACACGCTCGGCATATAATGCCAGCGATATAAGCTTATATATGTATCTATCATAAAACGTTCTTCTAATAACAATTTGAAGTTACTCATGTCTATAGGGCAGCCACTTGACAAAACTCTCAATATAATAGATAATTTTTCAATCAAAGATTTTTTTCTGTGTCAATTTTATGAGAGCTTAGTTCAGCGTTATAGAAAGAGCGCTTAGCTGTGTTTACGTCGTTAATAGACCCATATCTTGACTGTGGTTTGTCAACTAAGAAAACCATCTTGCTTATAAACTCAGCTTTGCATTCTTTTCTTTTCCCACTCTTTCGTTCAATTTCGTTCAATTCTCAATTTTCTTAACGTCTTCTCAATTTGAAGTCGATAGCTGATATGCAGAAGTCATTCCTTTTCGAACTTTGCTAATTTCTTAATATTTTTCCATACAAAATTTACCATTTTCCAACGTGATAAAGGGTAGATAATATTATGGAGATCAAGAGTGAATACTTCATATAAAATTACAAAAAAAAAAGTTTCGTCAAAATTAAAGAATCTTTTTTTTTTTTAAATTCCCTTTTTTGTAATTCCGAATTTTTTCCGAATTACAATTTTTCGCAAAAACTCACTATTTGAAACCTTCATAACTTTTTTGTTTATGAAAAGGGGCAGATAAAATTTTCGAAATGATAATACTTACGTTAATACTTAAAAAAAAAAAAAAAAATTAAGAAAAAAATCGGGAAAATCCAAGATGGCAAGCCCACTCGATATGACCCACTGGGTGCGAGTTTTTCATGTATATTTGTTTAGCAAACGTGTTGGACAGAATAATATGAAGAACTTTGCTGAATAAACCAAAATGAAAATGTTAATGGTTCAAAAGTTATCAACATAAAAATGAGTGAATATCTTGAGTAGTTTTTGATTCTGAGCTATATGTGAATGGCTCAGATGCCAAATCGATTAACTCCACTTTTTGAATTTTTCGAAATTTTAAAGTCAAAGTACTTGATAGATGCCAAATTGTTACTATTCATAATAAAAATCAGTAAAAATAAAAATTAACACCACTAAATGACAAAATGTTTTTAGCCATTGAAAAATAAATAATTTATTTCTGTAGCCAATCTGATTAACTCCACACTAAAATGTAAATCGTAATAAAATGCCAGTTAAATCACTTTCTAAAATCCAATTGACTGTTTCTTCTATAAGTTATTCTTTCTGTTTTCCGAAAGCCAAGCGACGCGCTTAAGCTTATTTCTTTGTCGTAGTATTTGTCGTAGAGTTATTCTCCAAAATACAACCAACTTTATTAATAATCGGCCATACGTTTCGATTGAAACTACGCGCAATCACGTTGTTACCGACCTGCCTTAGCTTATGCATTCTTTTCTTTTCTTCTTTCAATGATGAAATACGAAATAATAACTGTAAATTATTTATTATTGGCGTCTCATCACAAATCAATAGAAGTTATGAATCAGTTGCATTATAATTGCCTCATGAATTATTAATTTTTTTCAGAAGCCAAATCGATTAACTCCAGTAATCATATAGAAATTGTAATAAAAATAACGATATATTCCATGTTATCTATCTTATGCTTTCAAAATGGCGTGGGATACAAGATACATCTGCAGTAATGCAGTCTACATCATCAATTCGAATTTAGAACTTAACTGGAATTTTGAATTATAATATATACTATTTTCTCATTTTTCTCAACTATTTGTTTTATGGAGTTAATCAATTTGGCTTCTGAGCCATTCATGTCTTGAAAACAATTTTTTTTTTGTTCTAAGGTTTTGGCTAAAGTGGCAAAACGAATGCCACCATGAGATTCCTCATAAAAAAAATGAAGTGAAAAAGTTGAAATTTTAAAATAAAGCTTTTTTTGGTGCACAGTGTAATCCTTTGTTACTATTTTTTTTTGAGTATCATACTAAATTTTTTTTAAAATTAACTTTGTTTTAAATAACTTGATTTTCCTCAAATTAAAAGGTGTAGTAGTATAAAGGTCTCGCAGTTATTTAATATTAAGGTTATTTAAAAAAATTTAAATTTAATATAACAGAATAATATGGTTTTATATTGCATATTTTTTTTTTTTAATAAAAGAACAACTTTTTTTCGTATTTTCGTACCCCTTCGATGCATTGTGCAATAGCTCGAGATGTTGTTAAATGAAATAGAAAAAGTTAGCTAATCGTACTCCAGCGTTTGGCGTTTATATTACAATTTCAATTTAATGATGACTGAAGAGAAGAGCTGATATGGTTGCCAAAATGCCAACATTTATTGAATCATGAATTTTTTCAAAAATTTACTAAAATATGCTAATTTTATTATATTTATATCTGACAACCCTTAACTGTTGCTGACTGACACTTCACCGTGATAAAGTAACATAGCTAACGCAATAACGTAGTGATTTATAAAATGCAAATTTTAAATCCAAGTGATGCTCTGGGTTAGCGTTGCGTTTCCTCAGAGTGATTTATAAAATTATGCCATTATTTTTTTCTTGTTGCTTGGAAAAAAAAAATCGCAAAAATCCAAATATGACGGTATTTCAGTAAAATGCGTTGAAGAACCTGGCCATTATTTAATTTTTTGTCAGAAGTACAATTTTTCGAACAGGTCGAGTTAGGGTATTTTACAAAATATTTTCCCAAAATAAAAAAAAAAAATTTAAGTCTCGTCAAAAAAATAAAAAAAAAACAAAATTCGTATTGTTCTTCAAACTTGACTTTTGTTTTTCAAAACTTAAAGTGCCACTTTGTGGCTTATCGAAAAAAAATAAAAAAAAAAAATTGGAAAACATACCAATCTATATTATTCTAAAAATTCTATTCTGTTAAAATGTTTTTGATTTTTGTTCAACAATATTATGGAATTTCAGAGTTGCCAACATACCGGGTTTTGTATACCGGGCATTTTTATGAAATACGCGCCTAAAAGTAAAAAAATGCAAAAATTAAAAATATTTCAATATTTATTAAAATATTTCATGCTTACCGTGCAAGCAGCTCAATTTTTGAGTTCCTTAATTTTTCAGCAGACTAGCTGCTCTATAGTTGTAAGCCAAACATTCAACAAGTTTGAGGCAACATTGTTGCTTAGAATGCATATTTAATAAGCACGAAAACTTGCTTGACTTACAAGTTGCTTATTTTTAAGATTATACACAGAAAATAAAAGAATTGATTTATTACCTAAACTAGTTTAGCTAATGTGAAAGTTTCTATTTCACCTAATCTTTTCAACAACTTTTCTACTTACACAGTTAATTTAACAATCATGCATTAGGTAATTCACCTAATTCAAATTAGTTAATTCAACTAAAATTTTGCTTATTAAATCATCTAATTCTTCTAGTTATTTTACGTAATGCAAGTTGTCGATTTGTTCGTACACTAGGGAAATAACGCATATTAGCATTATCCACGCCTCAGTATAAATTTTATATAAATATTTACGTGGATAAATCAAATGCTTTCCTTACAACTTGTTTTTTTCCCGTATTTGAATTTTTTATTTCTGTGCAGCCCAAGGAGAGCACAGCGCTCTCCTATAAAAAACATAAATAAAAACAAAGTGAGAAAATTTTACAAAAATTAAAGCCTCATTGCGAGATTTGAACTCGGGCCGCTGGCGTTCAAGTCAAACGCTTTACCGCTGTGCTGTTACGCCGTTTGATAATTTGTGAACAAAATGTATATAAAAATATGAGGTCCACAACTCTGAAATTATGGGCATCTACAGCAATTTGATTAATTGGTATGTAGCGTGAATTCCTCAATTGGAAATTTAGCTCAATAGATAAGGCGTTGGTTGTTGAAATCTTGAGATCAGAGGTTCGAATCTCAGCGGTGGCAAAGAAATTTTTCAGTCATTTATACAATGTATATATCTCTCTCATTCTATCTACTTATAAAACAAATCTTTCTTCTCAATCATGTGACGAAATGAAGTAAAGTCACCTAAGGAAAGTTTCACTTCAAAATAGAAATTGCAAAACAAAAAATAAATTTTTTGCATATTTTTTGCACGGCATTCCCACTCTTAAGTGGGAATTCTATCTAAATAATAAGATGATTTTTCTACACTTAGTAGGTGGCTTGCCTAATCTGAAGTGGTCATAGTTTAAAAAAAATTAGCTAATTCTTCTAATAAATTATGTGTCTTATCTATTTTATGGTTGAAGGTACACCTAAATATTTAGGTTTTTTTAGCTACTCTCGCAGTTAAACTACCCAATATAATTGCATATAATTAACATTTCGAAATTGGTAGCGCACCTAATCAAATTCGTTGACTGAAAATCACCGGATTACTTTAGCTGAATTGACTACATTTTTAGGTAAAAGTTCTACTCTTTTTTTTCTGTGTAGAAACCCTGTTGTAAATTTTTTTAATGAAACTAAATTTGTCACGCGGAACCTCTTGATTTTTTCGTGGAACCCAGGGTTCCACGGAACACACTTTGGGAACCACTGGTCTAGAGCACTAGTAGAAAAAAAAAATAGAAAAAGATCCCGAATTTTGCATACTGAAGTAATAGATGTTCAAACTTGGAAAAACCTGAAAGCACCATTATCTGGCCTATAGTCAAAAAAACCTGACAAATTTAATAAAATGAAAAATGCACCCAGAAGGAAGGGTGGTCGGAAAGCACCCAGTCGGTTCATTGAACGGACCGACAGGAAATGCACAAATTGCTGATTTTTCATCCGACGTTGTCAGTGCACTTACTGCTTTTTTTATGTCTCCCCATAGATTTTCTTTTTGGGTTTGGGTCTCGAGGCTAAGCCGGCCAATCCATTAAGTTGACATTTTTTCCCTTAAGGGGGCATATATGTTACAAATTTTAAAAATAAATTTTTTTCGGGAATTTTTTTTTCATATCGTCTTCAAATTTTGCACATATATAAATAAACATTTAAAGAATACAAAAATATTTTCCAGAATTTTTGACGTAATTTGATTTTTGTAAAAAAATGCCAAAAAATTGACGGTGTGCAGGTCACCAGTCTTGAACATCTGAGGAAAAAATAAAAAAAAACAAATGAATCCTTGTTTAAGTGGCCACCGCCCGAATTAGGATAATTTTTATCCGCCAAAAAAAAAATGGCGGCCATTTGAAAAAAAAAATCGATTTTTGAGGTTACAAAATCGGTCCATTTCATTTGGTGTTAATTTTTCCCTTATAATGTGCTTAAAAGACTATTTTTAAGGAAACATAACCTTTATTTTAATTTTTTTTTGTCATCAGAATTTTATTTTATGTGAAAAGAAACATTTTTTTTTAAATTCTTTAAAAATTATAAAAAAACTCTGGCAGAGTGTAAGATATATGGGAACAAAATAAAGAATAATTTTTGAGAAAACATCAATTTTAGACCATGTTTCAAAAAACGATTACTCAAAGAATCGGAAGAAGTCGGATAAAGTGAAAACAGTTTCTGAAAGAATAAAAAAAAAAAATAGAAAAAAATTAAAATATAAAAATGAAACTAGAATTATGTAGATCTTTTTCTTTCTTGTCTGCTAAAAATAGAACATTTTTCAAAATATTTTTTAAATTTTTTGATAAATTTCAGTAATTTTTTAAAAACTATTTTATATATTTTTTCATACTATCCAAAAATCAAAATTTATTCATATTTTTTTTGAAAACTTAAAAAAACAAAACACTTTGATTGGTTAAAAAATGTGCTTACAACATTTTTTCTTTATATAGCTTTTGCGCTTTATCGCGCTTTACCGCAAAATAATTTTTGAAAAATATCAATTTTAGACTATTTTTCGAAACGCAATTACTCAAAGAATCAGAAAAAGTTGAATAAAGTGAAAACAGTTTCTGAAAGAATAAAAAAAAAAAACAAAAAAAAATTAAAATATAAAAATAAAACTGGAGGTATGTGGAGCTTTTTCTTTCTTGTCTACTAAAAATAGAACATTTTTTAAAATATTTTTGAAATTTTTTGATAAATTTAAGTAATTTTTTCAAAATAATTTCCAATTTTTTTTAACAAAATATAAAAACCAAAATTTGTTCATAGATTTTTTGAAATTAAAAAAAAAACACTCGAATTGTTTAAAAAATGTGATCACAACATGCTTTTCTTTGAATGATGTGCAAAATTGAAAAGTCCACCAATATGAAAACCCAAAAAAACCTTTCACTTTAAAAGGCTGTAAATTACTTAAAACTTCATGTATTGAAAAAAATTTTGGATTCATCATAATGAAAGTATTTTCTGCCATTTGATATACGTTTTGTTAGGTTTTGTAAACTAACATTTTTTGATTTATTCTACTGGTCAAAGTACTGTGTGGCGTCACTGCCCACCTACTGAACAAATCGTCGGCCCGCATGCATAATGGCCCGCATTTCAGACATCGTGCATGCATAACATTGTCAATTTTGCGATTGCAAATGGTGCTTGGAATCATTTTAAAGTTTTTCCTTAGCATTTAATTGATATTTTTGTGATTTTCGTCTACATTCAGATAAAATTTCAGAATGCCTTCGAAAAAAAAAAATTAAAAATAAAACGAATATAGATCCTATAGATTCTTATAGTAAAAATCGACCCTAAACCACTCTGTTGTTTAAAGTTTTGTGAGCCACTGTCCGGGGCGGAACTAGAGGGGGAGAAAGGGGTAGGCTACCCCCTTACTTTTTTAGAGTCGGCCTAATTGTTATTTATTACTAAAATTTGTTTAAAATATTGATTTTTATTAACAATTATGAACGCATCAAAGTCAGTCGTACTTTTTATTGCAATTTTCATAACAAAAACCAACTTTAGTCGGCTATTTCATTTTAAGTCATAACCAAAACTATCTTTAGTCGGCCAATTCACTTTCACAACCTTGCTAACCCCCCAATCAAAATGGCCTCGGTACGCCCCTGGTCACTGTGAACCATTGAAAGAATAAACTTTTCATAATCACTCAAAAACTTCATTTTCTAATTTTCATAGCAGTTTATTTTAGGTGTCCAGTAGCTGGGCCTATTTTTTCAGGGGTCGATTTTCGAGGCTTTTGCTAGATCGACTGACAAAATTGTATTTTTCGGAAATTTTAAATTCCACTAAAAATTCTAATTAACAATTAGCTATTGCTTTCAAACAAAACCAAGAGCTCTGAAAAATTATGTTCCAAACCGAAGTTATGGCTTGCAAACAAAACGTGTTCAGTAGGTGGGCATACTCCCCAACTATTATGAGGGTATTTTTATGCAGTTAACAACACGTAACAACTCTATTGGAGGTTGTTCCACTCTATTGGAAGTATATTTATATGCAATTTTCACACTTTCATAATATGAGGCATTGTGCTGCTATTTTTACGAAAACAACTGTAACCCATCTTATCAATAGGTACCTTAATGATTTATAAGTACTTTTCTAAAACATATCTTCAACCTTAAATTGTCTGCATTTGTAATGAACTAAATGTTATTTTTGAGTTAACTGCTTTATTTGGAATGCTGGCGATCTTATTAGAAAGCATGTTAACTATACAGTATCGTTCCTAACATACCAAAAATTGTGTTCAAAATTAAACACAGGAATTTAAGCAGTTTCCTTTACAACAGCAAGAAATGAAGTAGTTATCAGCTTGAACAATAGAAATAAATTATAAAATTTATGCTAAATAAGCTACTTTTAGCGAAAATTACATATGCAGCTCATATAAAATTAGCTTAAAATAAAATAAAAAAAAAACAAAAAATATCCAACTATTAAAGCTAGAGCAGCAACAATTGCTCAAAAGCAGTAAAGGAAAATGTAACAAAAATTGTTGCACAGTAAAAGAACTATGAAGAAGAAAAGCACAGTCAAACCAAACAACAGCAACAAACAAGCGCCAACACATGAAACATATTTAAGTGTAGAACGCTTAACATGCAATTTAATAATATTGCTAAAAGATTTCTTGTTGTACTCCTTAGTTTTTGTTGTTGTTGTTGTTGTTATGCTACTTGAAGTTGTTTATGTGAATAATAGAAAGATCTATAAGAAATTACAAAAAAAGAAACAACAACAACTTACGAATATCATATGTTATGCACAGTGCTACAAAAATAGAAAAGAAAACGGATAAAAATAAAGTAGAAAAAGCATTCATGTCATGCCATAAACATGCTCGCATGCAATGCCACAACAATTGACCGAATGTATTTCAATTTCAGTTTCATTCAATTTTCAATATTCAAGCATTAAATATACAAACATATTTGTATATTGTGTGTATTGAAGTGTGAGTGTGTGTGTTTGACTTTGTTGTGCAAAGCAGCAACATTTTAGCATTTCCAGGATAAAAGAAAATATTGAGAACATGTCCCTTAGGTAAAGAGTAAGTAAGTAAGTGCAGCACAGAGCGGAGTGGCGGGCGGTAATATTATTTAAATAATATATGTCGTACATATTTCTTTTTTTTTGTTCTACTTAATTTTGATATTTTCAAAGAAAGCGGCAACACTTAAATGTTGCCAAAGGCTTAAGAATCATGAGACCACAAGACGAAGCCATAGCGACTCTATAACAACAATAACATATATAGAAAAGCATTATATGTATATGTATTTATGTTGTGTCTCTATATCTTTTTGTCTTTATGTGTGTGTATGCGTGTATGTGTGTATATTTGTGCGCGTGTAGCGTACAAAGCTTGCGGCAAGTGGAAGTGAATAATTTATCATGTTACAATTTAATGCCACTTGATGGATTGTCTTTCCTTTTTCTCCCAACCCGGCTCTTCTTCTTCTTCTTCTTCTTCTTGTTTTTCATCATCAACTTGTTAATTTTATTTGCAATACTTTGCCGTATTATGTTAATACTCTTTGTTGGTGTGTGTATTTATAGTTATCTAGATGTTTGTCACATTTCTCGATAGACGACCCACACATTTCATGGGTTCAAAGTTTTCTGCTGTCTGTCTGCTATTGTTTTTCGTTAAGCTTAGCTAATATATAGCTGTTGCCTTTGATTTTGTTTGAAATTCTAGCCAATTAAATACCTTTTAAGCAGCATGTTTTAATGTGTCATTTGTGGTCTTTGACGGCAGTAACTTTAAAGTTTTTCTGCAAATATTGACTGACAGATAGGAAAAAAGGCTTGTCACTGGCTAAAAAAAAAAATATATAAAGTTAAACAGAGTAAGGAAAAAGTGGAACAAGACTCAATTTGAGCCTAAGAACTCAAAAAAAAAAATTACAATAAAATCTCATTAATTTAAATCTAAAAATATTGAAATAATAAGAAAAACAATCTAGGAAATAAAATAAGCCACAAATCCTTCAATTTAGTACATTTGGAATCCTAATCACATAAGACTAAACCATTCCGAATATATTGAAATTGTGAGAAATTAAGACGAAAAAATTTGCCACAAATCATGCAAGCTTGTCAATTGGAATCCTTATCACAGAAGACAAATTGAATCTCCAAATATTGAACTTGTTAGAATAATAAAAATCGACATTAAATTATCCAGAAATCTGGAGAGGAAATAATTAAAAATTTATTAAAATTTATACGAAAAAAAAAAATAATCGTATAAGAAAACATTCATATTCTTGGAAGGACCCTAATAAATATTCTAGTTAAAAAGTCACTTTAAACAAGCAAAGAGCAAATTCAGAAAAATCGTATAAGAAAATATTTATATTCCTGGAAGGACCCTTATAAATATTCTAGTAAAATGGTTATTTTGAACAAGCAAATAACAAAATTTCCAAAACGCAGGTCTTTACAAGCAATTCAAAATCCAAATATTTCATCTCTCTGGCAGTATTACACTGAGAGAGATGGGAAAGCATAACTCATAAGCAGCTATGGGCAAAGAGCGCTCTGGGAGCGTTGAGCGCAAGAATTGAGAGCAAAGGCTTATATAGCAACACAAAACGCAACAACAAATCAAAGACAAAAAACAAACTCAAAAATAACACAGAAACTTTAAAGTGGTGGTGCCCATACCCGCTTATGAGCAACACAAAACGCAACAACAAATCAAAGACAAAAGACAAACACAGAAACAAAACAGAAGCTTTAAATGTAGTGTGCCCATACCCGCTCATAAGGAACTGTCTTTGCACGGAGAGAGAAAAAAAATCAAGTATTCTATGCTTGAATCAAGCAATAAAGCTATCAGCTTACACTCAAGCATAAATTTCTCTATTCAAGCATTATTTTGAAAAAAGAAAATGCTTGATTCAAGAAACATTTGCTTAAAATGTAAAAATATTTTTTCTAAAGTGAAAATCTAATATTTGCTTGAAGTGTGAAAATTTGCTTGATTTAAGTAAAGAATTTACTAAAAAATATAATAATTTCCTTGATTCTTGATAAAAAATTTTCATAAATATTAATAACAACAACAACAACAACACAAGCATGTACTGAGATGTATTTGAAAAACGTTTCGCTTCAATAAACGACACGATGTTGCGTTCGCGACTTCGTCACAAACCAAGAATGATAGAAACAAGATTACGCGTTCCGCAAACGACAGAGATAAAGAGAGATAGAGCATGACGTCACACCTCACTTTTGTTTACATTAACAATGCATGCATTTATGTTTTATTTACTAAATATTTTTTTTTCTTATTTTTACAATATGTATATGAACCAGAGAACTGCAGCGAGTAGTTACAGACAGAGTTGACTTGACTGTATACTAAACCCATGAACCAACAAGACAAGATCAAGCAATCAGCAGTGCGAGAAAAAAGTATTTTTTTCGTGCCACGTCATCGGTCACAAAAAAGCTATATTCATGCAAAACATATGAAAACTTAAATAAAAGTGGAAAATTATAAAATTAACAAGTTTAATTCTCGAAAAAAGTGTTTGAATACTTTGTTTGTTTATATTTTCATGCAGTAACGAAATTTAAAGTAATTTTTTTTTTGCTGTTGCAATTATTGCACGTCGCTACAGCACACTTCATTTTTATAAAAAACACAAAAAATTACTGAATTATAAACACTAATCATTCTTTAAAACTTCAAGAAATAATTTTTCACATATAATCGTTATACGTAAACAAAACAATTTGTGACCGATGACGTCAGACCTATCAGCTTTGTTTTGTTTACAATATGGCGGCTCTTTTCTTTGCATGATCTTTATTTCTTGGTTCATGTACTAAACCTCTGCACGAGTGCGCTTGAAATGCATTTCAAAGCACTCGTTTGTGGTGCAAGCTTTTGCTATGTTTTGCTCTCATCAATGAAATCAAGCCTAACACTACAGAGAGCACTCGTCGCTTAAACATAACAAGAACAAACTAAAACCAAAACAATGTTAGGCACGATTCGGAAAAGAAGTCTGCACCGACTGGAAAGTTATGTAAACAACAGCAGAACGCTTGAAGTTATGCTGTGTTATTTAAGTTTCGTATTCATCATTAGGTGCATATATTGAAAAAGCAAAAAAAAAGGAACTTTCTTATTAATTATTCAAATTATAATAGAAGACTTATTTGTTTTGTACTAAAATGCAAGTTTTCCGTTTTAATAATAATATTTAATTAAAAACAAGTTACAATTTTAAAAATTTGTAAGTAACAAAATATAAGAAATTCATCAAATTATATAAAATAGCAATAATTAATACTGCAATAATGTAGCTGTAGTGTTTTTACTTTTATTATTTTTGGTGATATTGTAAGTCTGGTGTAGTTAGTTTCTTATGATGTTGGATTGTTGATATTATTGCTGATGATGATTTCGTTTGTTGTTTATGGTAGTATTGGTGTTTGTGTGATTGTTGGTCTATTGTGAAAATCTTTTTAATTTATTATTGTTTCTTCTTGTTGATGTAGCTTTCGATTCCGAGAAAACTATTGCTTGTATGAAAAAGTTATTGAATAAGAAGTGTTTAAAAACCCGCGACGACTAAAGTTTCGCAATAAAATTGGATTAAAAAGAAAAAATTTCTGGCGCTATTTGGGTTAAAAATTCATTATAATAAAATTAAAATTTAAATAACTTATGTCATTTACATCCATTCTATTAAGCAATTATTTACAAAATTTTCTCCAAAAAAAAAAAAAAAAAAATTTAAAAAATTGTTAAAAAAATACACCACTCACTACGAAATAAAAAAGAATTAATTCGCCAAGGTTCTGCCGCTTAAAGAGTTAATGCTTAGCAAAGAATTGAAAAAAGTAGCAATAATGCAGACGTTTACTGTGCTTAATATATATATATTAATAAACAAATGACGCGCAAAAAGGAATGAAAAAAAGAAAACAACTAACAACATTAACTAACAACAAAAACTAACAAACACACAAACAAACTTTACAACTTAAAAAAAAATTACACAAAAATTACATATATAAATCAATGATTGAACAAAAAATAAACACAAATTGATTTGTGAAACATTCATTATAATAAATATATAATATTAAATATTATAATAAAATTAAAATTTTAATAACTTACGTCATTTACATCCATTCTTTTCAGCAATTATTTACAAAATGTTCAAATGAAACAAAAATAATTACTTCGCCAAGGTTCTGCTGTGTTAGGTGTGATTGGTGCATTTTTCGCTGTTATAAATTGTTCTGTTTTAATTAAACAAACAACATCGTGCTCTGTTCAAGCAAAAGACGAACATAGTTCTCTTTGAAGTCGACGAGTGCTCTGCAGTGCTTGTTTGTTGTTATTAAATGACTTGGATAAGCTCTGCTTGACTAACAGAGTTCTGTCAAGCTCTGAACTCTGCACTGTTGGATCTACTGTTGTGGAAAAAACGAGTGCATTTGTGCAGAGGTTTACTGTATACGCATTAATTTGGCTTCTACTTCATATTCATACTCATCAAAAATTGTTGCGGTATTCATAGCACGCAACTTAACTCTTATGCTTCATGCTTCATGCTTCATGCTTCATACTCTGACTCGGGGTTGTGAGTAGTCGGTATGATCTAGACTCGCTTCTAATATGTTATCTTCACGTATTTGAAATGAA
The DNA here is from genome assembly GCA_943735915.1 of Pherbina coryleti. Taxonomy (NCBI): domain Eukaryota; kingdom Metazoa; phylum Arthropoda; class Insecta; order Diptera; family Sciomyzidae; genus Pherbina; species Pherbina coryleti. Next base: position 156,497,496 of record OX030949.1, on the reverse strand, counting down.
TGATCTCGACTTTTCTAGCGTTGCTAACTTTGGCGTAAGTAAAGAATTAAAGCTTGATTTGTTATTATTAAAAACAACATGAAAAAAAACAACATCAAAAACAATTTGGTGTTACCCTTAAACTCATCTAACAGCGATAAGAACATAGAAAAATACGCAAGTATTCCTAATGAGCTTTGGGACTTTTACTTGAGCTATGAGTACTTGGTATGATTCATAACAATAGGTTTGATGTTGATGAGTATTTGGTTGCACTCTTACGTTCGATTGACGAATCAAACATTGAACTAGTGTTACTTTGTGTAGCAAGAGCAAGGTTGCCAGTTATGTGGGAAAAATCCCATTTGTGGTAATTTTTAATTGTCCTTGGGAATTTTTTTTTTTGGGAATTCCCATGGTATTTTTTAATTAGCGTGGGAATTCCTATGGTATTTTTTAATTAGCGAGGGAATTCATTGTGGTATTTTTTAATTGTCGTGGGATTTGGGAATTTTTTTCTTCAAATGATTTTTTTCCGTTTATTAAGCAAAAACTTCATATGAAATCATTGCCATTATACGCATTAAACGCTCTGTTTACACAACGATTTTATGTCGTATGTTACGCATTTAAATGTAGCAGTTTGCGAACCTGTTTCGAAGTTCGTATGACCCCTTTTAGTCCCGGTTTCCACTCAAGTCTTGACGGTCAAGTCTTGAGTTCGGTGGTACGGGAATCGTAACTAGGGGAAAGAGAGAAATTGACTGTACCGTCAATTCTTGGCCAATTCGTTTTGTGTTCGTTCGTTTTCCAGCTACTTATTCTATTCATTTTGCGCATCATTGGCGTCATTTCATTTCATTTCTATAAGATGAAATGAAACGGCAGTATATGATACACATCGTCAATTCTTGGTTTGTGGAAACTGAATCGTCAAGTTTAAAAGGGAATGTCAAAAAATTGAACATCAAGACTTGACGAGTGGAAACCGGGACTTACATTGGTCAAGACTTGAATTCAAGTCTGTTTAGTTTGTAGGTAATTTGCAGCATATCGGAAGCGACGAAAGGGTAAGAGAACACTTGCGCTGTACCGTCAATTTTTTGGCAATTTTTTGTATTCCTTTTGTTCTCTTCGCTGTTTTGACAAAGAGCTTCACATTATTTTTCGTTTGCTTGCGTGCGCTTGGTGTTCTGTGTTCTATGTAAAAGCCAGAACTGTATTTAAAAAAAAAATATTTTTATAAAGCATTTTTTATGTACAGTAACCTGTATAAATTAAAAAAAAAATAATAACTTCTTATATCTAAAAAAATTTTTTGAAAACAGCTCCTGCTTTTGGTTGCTACACGTATATTATACCTTAATGCAAAAATTTGTGGTATTTATACATTTTTTATTTATACATTTATGAGATTTATTGTGGTATTTTTTAATGCGTATGGGATTTTTTTCGGTATTTTTAAATGCTAATGGGATTTTTGGTGGTATTTTTTAAAAGCGTGGTATTTTTGTGGTAATTTTTAATGATCGTGGGATTTTTTGTGGTATTTTTTAATCGTGGTGGAAATTTTTTTTGTTTGCCTTTGCCGTGGTAATTTTGGTGGTATTTAATTTACGCTTCTGTGGGAAAAAGGTAATTTCCGTAGGAATTTTTCCGAAGTTTAACTGGCAACCTTGAGCAAGAGTGCTTCGAGTAGTAGTGCTGGTTGTTGTTTGATGTGTATGCACTACTACTCGGTTTTGAATGAATCACTACAAATTACAAAAACGTGACTCGTTGCAGATCACTGATATGAACCTCCTAAGCCTATTGGTGCAATAAAATTTTGGTTTAGGAGATAAAAATAATGAAAATTTGAAAAATTTAAATTTTTCCGTATACGAAAATTATAATTAATTATATATCATACATAAATATAATTATATTTCATACATATATTACAAAGGGGCATTTTTACAGGAAATTTATCGGAAGAAGCGTTGGAGGCTTGTCACAAGTATATCCGATTTACCCGTTTAAATCATACGAGAAAAAGCTCACGAGAAAATTCAAATAAGTATTTGATGGACACATTTGTTGATTTTGACAGACTCTTACCTGTCATCAAACAGAAATATTAAATTCAAGAATAAGTTACATGAAGAAGACCTCGTTTTCATGAACTATATTGAGAGTGAAATAAACGAAAATATGAATTAAAAATACTCATGTGGCTTATTAATGCAGTTCAAATATTTTTTTTATTTAGTTTTATTTACTCATATTAACTTGAGTAAAAAAAAAATACCAATACGAATATTATTTTTTTTTTTTGTTTTGCAAAACATTATTTTACATGTATAGTAGCATTTTTGTCGAAAAGTGCATGGGAAACTATATGCCTATCTTTTGTAAAAAAAAGATATTGCCAAAAGATAATGGCCTTAATCGTTTAAAATTAATTTTAACGTAGAATACGTTATACGGGGGTGTTAATCTGGAGCACAAAATTTTGAGAAAATGTTTGTCACTTTCATTAAAAGTTTTTAATACTTTATGCATGTATTGAAGAAAATTCAAGTATGGTCGTAACATATCTAATATGTCTTCTTTTGATTTGTATTTAAATAATCATATTGCTTCAAATAATTTTTTTGATTCTATAAGTAAATCAAAATTAGACTCCTTCAAATTTTGTATTAATTTTCATATGCTTTGTATTTTATGTATTATAACATCATGTGTAAGAGCAGTACGATTATCTGTGTGTTCATCACAGAACCAGTGTGAGAAAGAGAAGACGTATAATGACCAAGTAGCGAACGATAACCATGATAAATACAACCATGATTTTTGTTTGTCTTTTCTTTTAATATCAAAGACATGCTCCATATGCGCCCTTTGCAGCATTTTTTTATGCGGCGGCCATTGTAATCCATAGGAATTCTTAATTTTTGTAGAAATTTTCTATAGTTCAGACACAAACCTTACAATCAAAAAGCCTAGTATGCTGTAGAAACGAAAATTTCTTGGCATATAATTCTACACCCGAAATATTAGTGTAGAGTCAAAAATGTTTGTGTGGAGAAAAAAGCAACTACAGTACGACCTAGCTCAATGCAACTAATAGAAATTCGGTCAGTTGACGTAGTTAATGTTGAAGAAACGCAATTAAACTTCTAAACATAAAGCTTTATGGCTCTGAATCCTAGATATTGTGGTTTTATGTATTAAGATATGCACTTTGTTTCCTTAAATATTGTTTTAAGAGATTTTTCGTACATCAAAAATATATTTTACAAGAAAAGAAGAACTCAAAGTAAATAATATAAAAGTTTATGGAAGTTTACGCAAATGGAAGTTGCGACAATTGTGCATTTTTTTTCTTAAGTTGCGTTTACTGAGTCAACAATATAAATTTTTGATTATTGCGATAATCGAGTGTTGCGTAAAGCGAGGTCGTACTGTTTTCTTATTGAAATGTCAAAATTCTGGTGCCAATTAAATGCCCGGACATATAATCGACTGCGAAATTTTGACATTTCAACTCTCCACATGGTTGTTGTACTTGCTAGCATTGAAGAAAATTTTCACCTCTACAGCGTACTAAGTAGCGAAAAAAAAATTCCGCTGCCTTTTCGCTGTCAAAAACTCAATGCATTCCTTATGGAAAGTTTCTCTCCGCTTCTACAGCATACAGGGCTTAACAATGTTAGCAAGGTTGCATAGAAGCTGCGTAAAGCCTTAAACAGTGCGTAACTAAACAAGCGTTTAAAGGTTGTTTAAGGAAATCTATTGAATAAGGCTGTTAATGACTAACGTATTCTACGTCTGACCTAAGCGCCCGTGTTATCTAACACAGGCTTCAGCTTTTTTTTTTTTGTTTTTTTTTTACCAGTTCTAATAACGTTAATATTAAATATAATAAAGGAAAATTTGGTTATTTTTTTTTATAAAACCTAATTTTTGGCGCAAATACTTGATATACGTAAAATCTGATTCAATATTTGAAATCAGCAATCAAAAATTCATAAACATGCAAAATTTCATAACAATCGAACGACTTCTTGTATTTTTTCCTTACTTTTGTATGGGCTCAAAGTACTGTGCGACATGGCGCGCTCTCGAAGGCGGTTCACTAACTAAGCTATAACTTTGTTGTTTTTTTTTTTTGGAGAAATCGACTTAAAATTTTAACCACATAATCTTGAGAGTTAAAGCTTTAGCAAATGAAAAAAAAAATAACAAAAAATGTAAAAAAAGTGTGTATATAATCCCCTTTAAGCAGATTATTCTAGTTTTCATTAAATTCTTTACTTGAATCAAGCAAATTTTTCTGACTTCAAGACCCCCAGTTGGGGGAATATTCATTACGGAACTAGGTACATAATGAGTATTGGCAATGGGAGGTAACTCGCTACTGGATTACAACACACAGAAATAAGGCATTATAAGCCATGTCAACATGGGCTTGTCATAGGCAGTAATGTGTGGTGCTTACAGGTATTACAGCTTGGGTTATTTATTTTCAAATCGTAAGCGAGGATATAAGGTTTTGAGGTGATCGTGGCTGTTCGCCTAGATAAACGATCGCTGTTACGAGGCATTTTCTTTGACATTATTTATTCATAAATTGTAAGCTACAGGCGAATGACGTATGCTTAAGTGTGTGAATATAAAAAACTAGTAAGAAATGATCTTCGACTGGGCCGAAGATAAAATACCCCCACGCCCGATCCAAAGTATATTCAAAGCCTTAAGCAATCAATAAAGTTTATCTGTAAAAACGTTTTCGTTATAGTTTTAACAGAAACTATTCGCTTTTGTTTTTTGATAAAGTCACTTTATATAGGAGGTGGGCGTGGTTTTCACTCTATTTGATTGAATTTCATACATATAGTACACGTTATATATCAAAGTGCATATGCGAAATTTCAAGTCAATATATTAATTTTTGTGGATTTTAGAGAGATTTTAAATTTTTGATAAAGTCACTTTGTATGGGAGGTAGGCGTGCTTTTCATTCGATTTGGTTGAACTTGATACTTAGAGTGTATTTGAAATATCAAAACTCATATACAAAATTGCAAGTCCATATATTAATTTTTGTGGAATTCTAAGAGATTTTACCGTTTTGATAAAGTCACTCTGTATGGGAGGTAGGCGTGGTTTTCATCCGATTTACCTCATTCTCGAACTTGACCTTTATTTTTTAGATAAAAGCTTAAATATTGAATTTCGTGATGATAGCTTTAAAATTACGGCTGTAATCGTGATCACAGACGGACAGACGGACAGACAGACGGACATGGCTAAATCAACTCGGGTGGTGATGCTGATCAAGAATATATATACTTTTCTGTACCTACCACGCCTCCTTATGGGCGTTACAAACGGAGTGACAAAATTAATGTACCCCCATTTACGTTTTTTAAACGTGGGGGTATAAAAATATTCTTGAGTTTTAAGCAAATATTTCTTAAATTAAACATTTTTTTCTTAACCCTAGAACTGTATCGTGGGGTGAAAAAGCACCCCAGACTGGCTTAAATCTCGCGCCAGACACAAACATCTTTCGTTTACGATCCGGGACAGTAACCATAATTCTGTTTCAACGTCTGAGAGTAGAGGGAGCATGCTCGCGGCATCCGTACCACGTGCTTGCTCAAGCAGTGAACATAAGAAGTGCGTCTGGGGTGCTTTTTCACCCCACGATACAGTTTGTGTAAATTTTTCGTCATCTTAAAGTTTTTTTATTTTCGTGTTGTTTAAACTTTTTGGACAAGTAAAGAGTGTATAGTGGCCCCACTTCACATATATTTACATATATACGCTCCCTTCAACTTGATTAGTCGCACTTGTTTTAATAACAAAAAATGCTCTGCTCTAAATATTGGTTAAAAAAATAACAACAACAACTACTTGGAATAAATGCTCATTGAGTGTACTTACCAACAACAACCAAAAATGTGCACTCTCTTTAAAAAAAACGGTACCTGCTAACGAGTATTTAAACAGATATAAAAAATATTACAATTCTTACTCGTTCATTAGATTAGACGCAGTACGAAATTAAAGTTTTCAGTGATACAAGTTAACTTTGAATGAGGGAAGATGTGTTCATTGTCCCCGAATCATCGACAGAAAATATGGAGCTAAATGCTCCAAGTGTCATGCCTTCGTGTGTCCAGACCATAGAGCTATTATCTGTCAGGAGTGTGGTGAGCAAGAATGAGAGATAAAAAAATTAAATATTCTTCTCAATAATTTTGCTTTTTAATTTCAAATAAAGATGTTTTTTTCCAACTTGAACGAAATTCTTATTCATTGTAACGATCTGTGCGGCAAAAATCGCTTTTTCAATTTCTTGCAATTGGCCAAAACCACTGTTATATCCCTTAAACATAGTATCTCCCCTTTAAAACCCCGTTGGAATTACTAGATTTAGTCAAAAACTCACTGAGATATCGTAATTTTAACGAAAAATAAAATTTTTCCTAGTTTTTCACGTTTTTTGCCCTTCTTGGTCAATATTCCCGGACCCTCCAAACTTTTGGCCAAACAATTTAGTTCACGTGATTCTAGGTCAAAATACGAAAAAAATGAGTCCCCATGGAACCATCAAAGTCACACTGTGTCCGAGATACGGACCCTTGAAAGTTGGGGTGTTTTTTCACCCCGCGATACAGGAATAGGTAAAAAAAAAATAGCGATACAGTTCTAGGGTTAATATCATGTGCCTAAGTCAACTCTGGCAAAATAATGCTTGAATTGAGAAATTTACACTTGAGTGTATACTAAACCTCTGCACAAATGCACTCGTTTTTTCACAACAGTAGATCCAACAGTGCAGAGTTCAGAGCTTGACAGAACTCTGTTAGTCAAGCAGAGCATATCCAAGTCATTTAATGATAACAAACGAACACTGCAGAGCACTCGTCAGCTTCAAATCAAACCATGATCTCGGTTTGCTTTAACAGAACAATTACTAACAGCGGAAAATGCACCAATCACACCTAACACAACAGAACCTTGGCGAAGTAATTATTTCTACCATTGGCAAATAGAAATGTTATTTTTACGAATTCGGTGTTTGGGCGAACACTAGGTCAAAGTAGGTCGCTGACTCCGAAATCGTTGTCAGTATTTTAAAATTATAAAATTTTTAAGAAAAGGGCTGCCACCTTATAATGTATTTTTTACGAGTTTTAAACATTGTAAAACAGTTTTAGGGGGTCACTGTTTTCGAATCTGATGTCAGAATTTTAAAATTAAAGATAGCTGAAAGGGTTGCCACCTAATTTCATTTTATTTTTCGAATTCGGTGCTGGGGCGAACACTAGGTAAAAATGGGTCGCTGAATCCGAATCCGTTGTCAGAATTTCAAAATTATGAAATTTTTAACCCTATAGGGTTGCCACCTAAAAATATGCCTTTTTCAAAGTTTTAATCACTATCTTACAGTTTTAGGGGGTCGCTGATTTCGAATCTGAGGTCAGAATTTTAAATTTCAAGATGGCTGATAGGGTTGTCACCTAATTTTTTTCATTTTTACGAATTCGATGCTGGGGCGAACACTAGGTAAAAATGGGTCGCTGAATCCGTTGTCAGAATTTCAAAATTTTTAGGTGGCAACCCTATAGGGTTTAAAATTTCATAATTTTGAAATTCTGACAACGGATTCGGATTCAGCGACCCATTTTTACCTAGTGTTCGCCCCAGCACCGAATTCGAAAAATAAAAAAAAATTATCTTTAATTTTAAAATTCTGACATCAGATTCGAAAACAGTGACTCCCTAAAACTGTTTTACAATGTTTAAAACTCGTAAAAAATACATTATAAGGTGGCAGACCTTTTGTTAAAAATTTTATAATTTTAAAATACTGACAACGATTTCGTTACTGACCTAGTTTGACCTAGTGTTCGCCCAAACACCGAATTCGTAAAAATAACATTTCTATTTGCCAATGGTAGAAATAATTACTTCGCCAAGGTTCTGTTGTGTTAGGTGTGATTGGTGCATTTTTCGCTGTTAGTAATTGTTCTGTTAAAGCAAACCGAGAACATGGTTTGATTTGAAGCTGACGAGTGCTCTGCAGTGTTCGTTTGTTATCATTAAATGACTTGGATACGCTCTGCTTGACTAACAGAGTTCTGTCAAGCTCTGAACTCTGCACTGTTGGATCTACTGTTGTGGAAAAAACGAGTGCATTTGTGCAGAGGTTTAGTGTATACTGATAGCCTTTTTGTTTGATTCAAGCATCGAATGGTTAATTTTTTTTTCTCTGTGTTGTGACCTACGTATCTAAAAAATAATTAACTGTGTTCCATTAGATATTTTGTATAAATATGTCTATATTTTTGTCATCAAAACCACTCTAAGAAATATCTTGGCTACAGCCTTGTTCTGGTATTATAGGGATCCCTTTAAACGATGAAACATTTTAATTTAAAGTTGTTATGATACTATTCTGAAGTATATTATCATCACCACACTTCAGAGGCTTAAGTCAAAATGTCACCGAATTGAGGTCAAATCGATTTGCCAATAAATTCATACATCTAACTCCTCAATTATTTAATAAGAAATAAGGGATTTGACGATGCAGGGTGCTCAATTCAATTTCCAAATAAAAAAAAAAAAATAAAAATATAAAAAACCTTGACAGTCAATTGACAGCATCATCGTGCAACACAAAACAGAACATTTTACAACACAACAAGGGATGCTCTACATAGACAAAAATCTTCAAAATTACGAGGTAAACAATTTCTTTAAGTGCTGCCAAAGTGTAGTAAAAAAGCGCCGAATTATGTACCTTTGTCTAAGGCAACAAAATTGTACTTAAAAATAAAAAAGTAAGGAAAATAAAAAAAAAAAGAAAATGGAGCATTTTATTCCTAACGTCATGTATAACAGGCCATCAAAAGAGGATGTCTATTAAAATTTATGCATAATATTAAATAAATAATAATAGCGGTAATTTTAAGTAAGTTTTCGACAAAGTAACCTTTGGAGGTGAGTTATTTTTTTATTTTTTGTGGCATAAGTTGTGGCGGCATACCATGAAGAAGCTGTTGTTTAAAGGCTTAAAAAAATGTTGTTGCTTGAATTTAACTGGGCCTTTAAGTTGCAGGAGGTGGTTTTTTTTTTATTTTTTCGCTGACGCTTTTTCACTTCCGCTGGTCTGCTCTATTGTGCATAGCAAGCTTTTGTTGTTATTTATTTCGCATGTTGCTGGCATTTTTTCATTGTGTTTGCTGTGTTTTAATGTTGTTTTATTTTTGTTGTTGTTGTTGTTGTTGTTGTTGTTGTTGCTGTTGTTGTTGTTGTACTCTTAACGTACGTATTGCATTTTTTTCGCAATGATTTTTAAAATTTGTGCAGATTTTTTTTGGGTTGGTTTTTTTTTAATTTTTTTTGTGGCTTTCTTGGCTGCTATTTAGGTCGAGTGTCTGCTGTTGAATGGCCTTTTCATGTTGTTGTTGTTTTCGTTTTTGTTGTTGCTGTTTTCGTTTTTATTTTCTCCACTGAAGGGTTATTTTGCTAGTTTGGCGTTTTTTTTTTTCGTTGAGCACTCTTGTTGTTGTTGCTTTATTTGGCAGCATGCTGCTAAAAAAAAACAACAACCGAAATAAAAAACAAAAACAAAAAACAACAATTGCAACAACAACATCAACAACTAAACACTGCTGAAAGAACATTAGCCTCTTAGAATTTCCGTCTAAATGCTTTTTAAGCACATTTCAGCGCATTGCCAGGACCTGCCTGGCATGCTCTGTGCGCTCTAAGTGAGCTCATTTTCCTTGTTATAGCTACATATTTCTTTTCTTTTTTTTTTTGTTTCTTTCTTTATACTCTTTAGTTTTCTAGAAGACTTGCAGCTAGATTTTCCGTCGATTTTATTCTGCTAAATTGCAATAAATTAGTTTTCATTGGCAGCTTTTAAAACGTTGCATAAAAGATAAAAAAAAAAAAATTGAAAAAATACAAAAAAAAAGAAAAAAACAAAATGGCTGTGTATAAACTGCAGTTTTTGCTAAATTTAATAATTTTATGCAATTACATTTAAAATGGTTTAGCCTTGAGCGCTGAAGTAAATATGTGGGTGTTTGCTTCATGTTGCTTTGGGAGCGGAGAAGAGCAAAAAACATCCTTTCAATTGCAAAGAATTTTGCTTTGAAGTAGCGCGCTATTTAGGCTGCTGCCTCATATCATGCTTTGGCCTTTATACATAATTCATCTTAAGCCATTTAGTAGTAAAGACTCACGACATGCTCGACTGTCATTAGCTGAAATTTGGAAAATTTAAATTTTGAGTCCTTTAGCATGTCTTGGCAGCAATTTTTTGCTGCTCATGGAGCTTAATCTTTTGAATTTCTTTCAACTTCCGCCTGATGAATCTTTGGCTAATTTTGTGCTTGCCTGCTACATTTCTTCTCATTTCTAGAATCTCGTACTTAAGCTCTTGAGATCATTGCTTTTAAGAGAAAGTCCAAAAACAAAAACAAAAACAATGCATACCTTTGCTCCATTCTCCACCTTTGCTCCACTCTCTACCTTTGCTCGTTTTGAGCAACCTTTACAATTAATTTATTGATTTTTTCAATTTCCTGCTGAAATAAATTTTCATTTAAAATCCTGTGCTTTTATTTCACTTGCACAACAGTGCCCTTACAAATTCCACACTCATCCCAATTTGCCCCAGTTGCTCCACGTTGCTCGACTTGTAGCCTTTGTTTGCGCTCCTTTGCTTCACAACTAAATAACTCGTAAATTTTATAAACCTTGTTCTTTAGTTGAATTAAAGAAGTCTGCCAAATCCGCGTCGTCCTTCCCCAGCCCCAGCCCATTCATTCATCCATCGTCTTGCAGACCAACGACCAAAGTCCTCGTTATTTAAAGCAACATTTCGAGCGTGAAATATTATGGGCAACGAATATGCTGAATGAATGATTTTTGTGTGGAGCTTGCCTGGGTGCAACTCCCCCCAACTAAGCCCCACTCTTTGGTGTATGTGTGTGTCACACTATTTAAACGCCAGTCCAACCATGTCGTTCTTCACCCACTTGAGTTGGTCTGAAATTTCAATGCTTTTTTTTTTATTTTGTGTTTTCTTCCTTTATTCCACGTTGTGGGCGCATATTTAAAATTTAAATATTAAAGAATTTATGACTTTATTTAACTAAGTGAAATTTCATTCTGTGCTCGTTTTTTTTTATATGTTGGTAATTATTTTTATTGCTTTTTTTTATTATTAGGACGATATATTTTTGTTAGAGCCGTTGTTAATTTGTATTGAAATTGTTTTATTAATTTTCGGAAATGCTGTATTAAGCAATTTACTGGGTTTTGCTGGGTGAATACTGATTTTCACAGTTGTTAAAGAGGCCGTTGTATAAATTATTTATGATGTTGAGTATCGTAAAAATCATCCATGATTTTCAGTATTGTTCATTAACATTCTGAGAGATATCAAAAAGCTTTTGTTGTAAAGAAAATTAAGTAGCTATTGAAAAATTATTAATTACATTTTAAGAATTTTTACAATGGTTGAGTTAACATTAAAGTCATTAATCAGTCCCACAAAATGCAATTCAATTCTTTACTCAATTTGTTGCAAAAAATCCCCTTTTTCAGTAGAGGGCTGAAGTAGTTTTGAGAAAAAACAAATGTGCTTAAAAGCTCTAAATAACTTGGGCTCCAAATAAAGTTAGAAATGTTGCGTCTTTATATGATTTAAACAAAAAACAATAAATATGAGAACACTTTTTGCTACAAAAAACATAAGATAACTTTTCATACCAAGTTAGATTTGACGAATAGGTGTAAAACTTAAAAACCTCGATTAAAAAAAAAAAAAGATACAGTATACAGTGTATACAGTAAAGAAGTGAAACTTCTTCTTTGTATACACTCTTTCTCTTCTAGAATAAGAACCATTTTAGTGTAAAGACTCGATTATGCAATTGTAAAGCTACGCAACGTAACGTGGCGTAGAGTTCTATTTGGAATGGAACCCATCGCTGCGCTAGGTTACGTTACGATTTCACTAACCACTTACACGTATTTTTCATAAGATAGAACTCTACGTCACGTTATGTTGCGTTGCTTTACGATTGCATAATCGAACCTTAAAGGCAAAGAGAGAGCTTTTTAAGCAAAAGAAATGCAATAAAAAGTTCTTATAAAAAAATATTCTGTTTATTTAATATTCATTGGTATGGACCTATGGCCGAAAAGCAATTAATTGCTTTTCAATTTGCCAATTTGCGTCGAATTTACATATAGATGTGAATACAGAATACAAGTTAATATATTTTTAATTCAACAAATGTACGTATTAATATTACTTTTATCAAACATATTATGCTTACTATTATTAATAATATTTCGATATAAAATTATATAACTATAATATGTATAAAATAGTTATCTATTGAAAGAACTTATTCCAACTTTTCTTGCGCACAGTGTCAAGTTGGCGTCATTGGTTGGCGTCATTCAAGCATATGCTTCATGAATTTGGGTTTCTATATAATTTTATATCGCAATATTATGAATAATAATGTAATAAGTGCAGGCCCGTAGCCAGGATTTACCTAAGGGGGGGGGGGTTTGGATTAAAAAAAAATATCGATAGTTTTTGATATCGATAAATGAAAAGGTATTTTTTATATAATTACCAGAAAGATGGGAAAAATCAGTGGCTAGAAATAGACAATACTTTGAGAAATGAATTTGTAACAAATTTTTCACAATAAAGCGACAAACTTGAAAAAAAAAAACACTTTAAAACTTTTTTGTACACCAAATACATAAAACAAAAATGAATTTTTTATATTTGTTTATTTTACATATTTATATTAACAGCCCGATTCTGCTTACTTGATAAATTGACTATTATTGACTATTTATCAAGATTTGGTATTCTGTGATAGAAAAAAAGCTCTTTAATTGATAAATTTGTCAATATCTCATTTGCTATTGATAAATTTATCAAGAGAGTTGTGGTTGCTCGTAGCAGGCAATATGAAGGTTAATATTAACATAATAATGTTAACAATAATAATTATTTTCTACAAATTAATACACTTTTGTGGAACATAAAGAAAATGAAAGCAGAAATCTGCTCTCTGTGTTATGCTATTAATGAGAACAATTAGCTGTTAACAGGAATTCACCTACTCTGGTGAATTACGAAAACTTTTTATTTATCAAGGTTGGTGTAGAATACTTAAAAAGCTTTCGCTTGATAAAATTCTTTACAAATTTTATTTATAAATTACTTATCAAGAAAACGCAGAATAGGGCGGTAAGTCTTCTTATTTTTTTTTTTTTGTTAATTCTAATAACACAGCGTCTGCTGTGACACTGCAATCCCTATGTATGCTTAAGGATGCACACCCATTTAACATAAAAAACGTGTGTTCTATAATTTCAAAACTGTCGTTTGTTGAGCTCAATGTGTTTCGGCTATATGTCTTGCTATCGTTGCACTGTCATTTTGGAATACAGAAAGATGCTAAAAAAAATTAAATTTTCAAGATAAGCTTCTAAAGTGACGATAGTTAAGCATCTTATATTATTATTTTAATAATTTACTTGCAAACTTATATCGGTTTAAAATTCTATATTAAAATAACCACGATTAGAATAACGACATTTTCTTGTATTTCCTAACTTTTGTAAAGGCCACAATGAAAGGTTAGAAAATTTTATTTAAAAAGTTTTTATTAACATTCGGTAAAATTACCAAGAGGTTGTGATCTTGCGCCTCCAAAACCAGTGTTAAAAAATACGCAAAACTTGCAATAAGCTGCATTTTCCAATTTGGAGTAAAAAAAAATATCGGGTCCTCCAGGCCATTTTTTTGAACAAATCAGAAAAAGTTTTTTTTTTATATTTCGGAGAAATTTTGAAATATATTATTGAGGCACAACATATGTACCTCACGGCTTGATGTATACGTGTTGTATATTTAGTGTGAATGACGGACAGATGGACATGGCTAAATCGGCTCGGGTGATGATGCTGATCAAGAATATATACACTTTTCTATACCTATCACGCTTCCTTGTGGGCGTTACAAACGGAATGACAAAATTAAAGTTTTTAAAATTAAAAACCCAGAAAGGGGTTTTTTTTAATCGTGGGGGTGTAAAAATGATGCGCTAAAGATAGTTTTAGGTATGCCAGGCCATGCGGAATTGAACTACGTTTACAGATTTGCATTTCGAGGTACTAATTTTAAACCATGAACTATAATGTGTAATCAAATACTGAGGCACATACGCTGTGCCTCAGAACCTACGTGGACATTTTACTGAGGCACACCGTATGTGCCTCATGGCAGTTAACGTGTTAAATCGGAGTTTGCAAGAACCGATGGCAGGAAAATTAAAATTGGGTGGAGGCACATAAATGCTTTGAAAACTTTCAAGGCGGTTCGAATCGAAAATATTGCTCATCAACTTGAAAATATCGTTATTTGGACATTGATATACTCTCGAAGTCGAATGCAGTTGCGATGAATCAAATGATATTTCTGGAAAAATTTCTACAATCATACACACAAACTTAGAGTTATAAGCATTAAAAGTAAAATATTAATACCGCAACTTGTACTTGTACTTGTACCGCTTTCCACATAGCTGTCAACATTAAAGCTTTCTACAACTGCAGGTTACAAAGGAAGTTCTGAAGACTTTTCAGATTCCAAAGTTTCTTGAACGTTTTTCGGGTTTTCCAATAAAAGATGTTATTTTGGTATTCAAAGAAAAATGCCATTTTTTGAGATAAATGATCGGATGTTTATTTCATAATAAAGAGGAAGGTTTGCCGTTAATAATGCAAAGCAACATCAGCCAAATAGCCACCACGACCACGCTTACAGCACAATATTCTTTTCATGATATTTTCCATAACCAAATCGCAAAGTGGCTGCCCTATGTCCTTATTTTCGAAAAAGTAAGGTCCAATGACCCCGCCGGACCATAAACCGCACCAAACAGTCACACGCTTTTCAACAAGAACTCTTGGATTTTCCGAGCCCCAGACAATTTTGCTTGTTGACGTAGCCACCGAGGTGGAAATGAGCCTCATCAGTCAAGATGATTTTTCGATGGAATTCCGGATCATTTTCATGTATTTCAAGGACCCAATCAGCAAAGACACGACGTTGTTGTATCGTTCCATTTTTAGTAATGGCATAGTTTCTACTTGTCAAATGTCAAAAAATAAAAGCTTTAAAAGTGAGCGCTTCACAATAGCGGGCTATTCACAATAACACCTCTTATTGGCAAACCCTGTACAATACAGATGAAATATAATATTATTCGGATTTTGTCGGTTCCGCATCAAGCAAAAAGTTAATCCATTAATATTCAATCAATGCAAACACGCTACCAAAATATAAAAAACACAGCTTTCAAACATTCAGAAATATTTGGCAACTTCTTAACACAGTTACGCATTGATAAAGGAAAAAAATCATTTGAATCAAGCACTTACTTTCCACCGTTCTAGCCTGTTTTTAGTTCTGGTTTCTGTTGCCAATTAAGTAGACTCATTTTTGTAGTTTTGCCACAGTAAAATTAACAATAGAAACTCTTAAACTTATCTAACGAAACTCAATCAAAATTTCACCACTTTCACGTTACACCTGTTAACGCAAAAAATTCTTAAATTGCTGGTCGTAGACAAAGTTCAATTGAATGTATCGAACTTTTTTCGATACTTAAGCTTGTTGATGTTTTCGCTGTATTTCGCTATATTATTTTTTTATACTTTTTGGACCATAAGGGGGGGGGTTTTAACCCTAAACCCCCCCCCCTTGTCTACGGGCCTGAATAAGTGTAATATGAGCAAAATTCATAGAGGCTATATTAATATATTGAATTAAAGACCAACGTTGGTATTTTAAAAAAATATTGACATGGCTGCCCTAGTATGAGAGTCTACTTTGCGAAAATCATAATGCGCTCAGGGCAACTCTCTTATTCACTTCTGCTTCGCTGAATCTTTCTCTCTTCTACCCGAGTCATGGCAACCCCCCTATACACCACACATAGAACGCAATCAGCGCATAATCTGCGGCTTTTGCCACCCAGCGGTAATCGAAGCGCTTCAAAAGCACTAAACAAGCGCTTCTGCCATAGCGCTTGACACATCTGGAGCGCTTTTAAAGTAAACCAAATTCAAATTGAAATTTATATTGGATGTCCTAGGATGAAAGCGCTTCTTAACAAACAAATAGTTAAAAAATCTCTTAAAAAAAAAAACAAAAAACAAAGCGGGAAAATTTTATATTTTGTAAGATGCGAGCGAGGATTGAACTCGGTCTGCTGGCATTACAATGAAATGACTTACCGATCTGCTATTTCACCGCTGTATTAGTTCTGAACAAAATGTGTATAAAAATATGAGCTCCACAACTCTGAACTCTGAAAAGCACATCCTCAAAGCATACAAAAATGCGCATAAAAAGTGCTATTTCAGCAAGAGTAGTTTGAATAATTGGTACGTAGAGTATATTTTTACATGAAGAGTTTAGCACAATAGATAGGTCGTCGTCTTTGTAATCTTAAGTTAGCAGGTATGGTACTCAGCGGTGACAAGAATATTTTTTCAGTCTTTTATACAATGTATATCTCTTATTCTCTCTACTATAAAACATATCTTTCTTCTCTATCGTGTAACGAAATGATTTAAACTGACCTTGAAATTTCACTCCTCAATATTCTCGTTCAAATTTCGAAGCGCCGCCTAAAAAGTTTCACTTCAAAAAAAAAAAAAATATAAACTAGTAAGAAATGATCTTCGACTGGGCCGAAGTTAAAATACCCCCACGGCCGAACCAAAGTATATTCAAAGCCTTAAGCAATCAATAAAATGTTTATCTGTAAAAACGTTTTCGTTATAGTTTTAACAGAAAATATTCGCTTTTGTTTTTTGATAAAGTCACTTTGTATGGGAAGTAGACGTGGTTTTCACTCAATTTGGTTGAATTTCATACACAGAGTACATGGTATATATAAAAATTCATATGCAAAATTTCAAATCCATACATTAATTTGAAATGGATTTGGAGAGATTTTACCTTTTTCATAAAGTCACTTTGTATGGGAGGTAGGCGTGATTTTCATCCAATTTTATTGAATTTCATACTTGGAGTGTGTATTAAATATTAAAACTCATATGCAAAATTTCAAGTCCATATATTAATTTTTGTGGACTTCTAAGAGATTTTACCGTTTTGATAAAGTCACTTTGTATGGGAGGTAGGCGTGGTTTTCATCCGATTTGGCTCATTTTCGAACTTGACATTTATTTTTTAGATTAAAGCTTAAATATTGAATTTCGTGATGCTATCTTGAAAATTACGGCTGTAATCGTGATTTCCTGGTAATTTTTTCGGCAAAATTGGCGGTTAAGTATGACCTTAGTCGCTAAGTGGATCACAGTGAAAGTCATGCAAGACTACTGATGAGTTGGTGTAGCGGCCAACGAAACAGTCTGTATAGTCTGCTGTGTGATTTGCTCTTTAGAGAGCCGTTGTTGTTGTTAGTTGTTTTCTTCAAAACATATTTGGTCTAAAGGTCAACATTTAGTTTCAATATGATCACTTAAACTATTCATTTTCATAGTTTTAAGGAAAAGTAAATGCTTCTGACCTACAATAACAATGGAGTTCAACTACGACAGGCTTTTTGCACATCTTCAGCACTAAGCAGACTTTCTTATGAATATTTTTAAAAACTTCAATTTTTTTTTTACATATTTTGATTCCTATTACATTCAAAAATTACTTGCTAAAATTTTTTAAACAAATTTTGACTGATGCTGATCAAGAATATATACACTTTTCTATACCTACCACGCCTACTTACGGGCGTTACAAACGGAGTGACAAAATTAATATACCCCTATTACGTTTTTGTATGGGAGTCCCCGTAAAGAGTGGTAGGAGGGGATAGGTCCCAAAGGGAAAATGTTCCTTTTGGAAAAAAAATGGGGTCGATGATTCATATTTACCTTCTCCGGCCCTCCCTAAAAGCACCCCTGTTCAGGTGTAGGGAATAAATATACAAAAATCATTAAATTTGTATGTGAAAAATGTCCCTCTAGCAAAGTAATGGGGGTAGGTCATTCATATTAACCCTCTGCGGCCCGCCCTTAAAGCCTCCCCTGTTCAGGTGTAGGGAATACATAAACAAAAACAGGCTTGCTGATCTGAAGTTGTAAGCCAACCATTAAACAAGTTTGAAGCAACATTGTTGCTAAGAACATGGAACATCATATTTTATAGCAACATATACAAACCCTGATAGTAAGAAACATTTTTGTTTTTTTTTTTTCGGTTCTCTTGTTTAAATAGCCAATACACAATCCTTTGTGGTTATTGTGTATTGGGTAAATAGTTATTGTAGGATGAAAAGCCAATACACAATCCTTTAAATATATTATTGTGATCTGCTGCAACATAGCTTTAGTTAATACGTAATATTGAATCAGCGGAGTTTTATAGCGAAGGAATGTGGTTTGATGGTTAGAGCTTACAACTAATAGTTGACGGGATGTGGGTTCAAGTCCGGCGGCAGGCAAGAAATTATTTTTAATTTAACATTTTCTTGTTGCAATTTTCTTGTCTTGACACAAGCAAAAACATCAATTCTAAGAAAAAAATGCCGGTGCCGGAAAAAAATTTCGTTCTCTTAGATTTCACTCCAGCAAATCGCAGAACGAGGCATAAAAAGCTTCGCTTCAAAAAAATAAGCCTCTAAAGCTTAAAAAAATTACCCTTTCATTTTTTATATAGGGCTCGCCACAAAAAGTTTTCCTTTTTATGGCGTTTTTTTTTTGCATTTTTTTCAGAATTATCCATATAAAAGCATCAATATATAATGAAGTATGTATTTTAAAGGCTTATTGTATAGTTTTATATAAACATATAAAGTTTTTGGATAAAAGTCTTACCAGAATAAAATATTGACACGTCCACTCGAAGAAAACACGAATATTATGGTGTGTATGAGGTATGATATGCTTAGTATGATGAGTACACAATGATGGTTTCGTATGGTATGATGGGTATCGTATGATGGATAGCGTGTTGTGGTTATGATATGATCAGATTAGTAAGATGATGTCAACTCCTCTCAACATAAGTTAAAGTATCAATAAGATAGGTATCGAATGATGGTTATAAAAAAGGGTGGTTTTTTTGAGGTTATGATTTTCATGCATTAGTATTTGACAGATCACGTGGGATTTCAGACATGGTGTCAAAGAGAAAGATGCTCAGTATGCTTTGACATTTCATCATGAATAGACTTACTAACGAGCAACGCTTGCAAATCATTGAATTTTATTACCAAAATCAGTGTTCGGTTCGAAATGTGTTTTATCGACAAATTTTGTTCAGCGATGAGGCTCATTTTTGGTTGAATGGCTACGTAAATAAGCAAAATTGCCGCATTTGGAGTGAAGAGCAACCAGAAGCCGTTCAAGAACTGGCCATACATCCCGAAAAATGCACTGTTTGGTGTGGTTTGTACGCTGGTGGAATCATTGGACCGTATTTTTTCAAAGATGCTGTTGGACGCAACGTTACGGTGAATGGTGATCGCTATCGTTCGATGCTAACAAACTTTTTGTTGCCAAAAATGGAAGAACTGAACTTGGTTGACATGTGGTTTCAACAAGATGGCGCTACATGCCACACATCTCGCGATTCTATGGCCATTTTGAGGGAAAACTTCGGAGAACAATTAATCTCAAGAAATGGACCGGTAAGTTGGCCACCAAGATCATGCGATTTGACGCCTTTAGACTATTTTTTGTGGGGATACGTCAAGTCTAAAGTCTACAGAAATAAGCCAGCAACTATTCCAGCTTTGGAAGACAACATTTCCGAAGAAATTCGGGCTATTCCGGCCGAAATGCTCGAAAAAGTTGCCCAAAATTGGACTTTCCGAATGGACCACCTAAGACGCAGCCGCGGTCAACATTTAAATGAAATTATCTTCAAAAAGTAAATGTCATGGACCAATCTAACGTTTCAAATAAAGAACCGATGAGATTTTGCAAATTTTATGCGTTTTTTTTAAAAAAAAAGTTATCAGGCACTTAAAAAATCACTCTTTATATAAACGGTACGGTTTGATGGGCGATAGTAGGCCCGTGGGCGTGATATGATGGGTACTGTATGTTGGATATAGTATAATCTTCCAATGCAAAAGAACGCACGGAAGAAGTTGTAGCGATTGTTGCAGGACACCATAGTGATTTCCAGGACATGCTCTTTCCGAGTATTGATTGTGTTGGAAATTTAAACTTTTATCATTAAAGCCAATAAATATGTAATTTTTGTTTTTTACTTTTACGTTTTCATATAAAAGATTTCGATTTTTTTTTTTTTGTGAGTTATTTTTTCTACAATAAAGCGGCACTTACCACATATACATAAAAAAAACTAAACTCGGGAAAATACTCAAATGTGCCCTTTTCAAAATTCATGATTCAATTATTTTTACTTTAGTAAAAGTTGCGTAGCGATCGCACATTTGCATACGTTTTTGTCAAGCAGAAGTGCTGTGTGACGTCATGCACTCAATTGAGAAAGAGAGCATTAGATAATGGGACTGCGGAACGCGTAATCTTGTTTCTATCATTCTTGTGACAAAATAATGTAAAAAGAGCAAAGAGAGAGAAAGAGAGAGAGAGAGAAAGAAGCAGTAACAATTATTTGCTAAACCTTATAAGGAGAGATATTCAAACTACAGCTATGGGTATGAGAATGCATACCAATATTTTGAAATGCAATTATAACATAGTATATATAATTTTTTTTGTTATTTTTATTTTTCGGAACATCTGTGGCAGAATGCCTTTCGAATGATTAAGGGCGAATTTTTTGAAGCGTTTGGTTTTTGAAAATTTAAAAAAGAAAAACAACAGAACATTTGCAATAGTAAATGAAATATTTACTTATAACGATACATTATTGCCTGCCATTTACTTTTTAAAGATTATTTCAAGTAAAAGTTGCCCTTAGCAACGACTGAGGTGGTCCATTCGTAAGCTAAAATTTGGACATTTTTTTTCCAGCATTTTGGACGGTATCTTACCAATGGCATCTGTAAAGCCCTGTCTTCTATGTAACTTTACACGAGAGAATTCACGTAGCCCCACAAAAAGTAATCTAGTGAGGTGAAATCACATGAGTTTGGTGGACATTGGACTGCTCCAATACGAGGGATTAATTGTTCACCAAACTCGGCTCTCAATAGGTTCATGGTATCGCGTGCCGTGGGATGTGGCATCGTCTTGTTGAAACAAAATGTCAACCAAGTCAAATTCCTCGATTTTGGGCAAAAAAAAGTCGGTGTTATCGCACGGTACCTTGTTCCATTGACTGTTATGTTGCGGTATTCATTATTTTTAAAAAAGAATGCTCCAATGATGCCGCCGGCCCACAAACCGCACCAAACAGTGCATTTTTAACCGAATTAAAAAAGGAGGAGGTTCTCAAGTTCGTTGGTTTGTCCGTTTGTCCGTTTTTTTTTTTTTTTTTTTTTTTTTTAAATGAATGTACATTGCTAACTCCTAAAGCACTTGACCGATTTCCGTAATTTTTTGTCAACAGATATATATCATGAACGCAGAGGTCATTTTTTAAAAAAGTGGGTGATATTCGACAAAGGGGCGTGTCACTATTAGAAAAACACTGTATTTCAGTTAATATTGACACTAGGGTTCTGAAATTTACAGTAAAAAAACTGGGGTAGGCAGAACTATAACAAATTACTGTAAATAAAGAGGGCGTTATTTGACAAAGGGTGGTTATATTAGAAAACACTGTATCTTGAATAGTATTGACACTTGGGTACTGAAATTTAGTACAGGGGTAGACACAATTTTTAAAAATTACTGTAAAGAAAGAGGGCGTTATTCTACAAAGGGGTGTGTAAATATTAGAAACAGACTATATATCGAATAATATTGACACTAGGGTATTGAAATTTCGTACATGGGTAGGCATAGTTATTACAAATTACAGTCAATAAAGTGGGCGTTATTTGAAAAAGGGGTTTGGCAATGTTATAAAAATACTATATCTCAGTTAATATTCACACTGGGGTACTAATATTTGGTATGCAGGTAGGTGGGTAGGTAGAATCATTACAAAAGTGGGCGGGATTGTACATAGGGTGTGGCACTTTAAGGAAAGTACTATATATCGGTTAATATTGATACTTGGGAGCTGAAATTTGGCACAGGGCTAGGTAGAATCATTATAAAGTACAGTAAATAAAGTGGATGAGATTGGAGAAAAGGCGTGGCACATTAATAAAAATTGTACAAAGACAGAAAGGGAAAATACCCAACAAACTTTCAGGAATTTATAAAACAAATGTTTTAAGAACAAAGTTTCATGTTTGAAATTTTTCTCAAGAGTACTATTACATAAAATTTTACATATTCTCTAAAAAGGAAGAAATAAAAACTTTTTACAAAAAAAAAAAAAAACGACTTCAAAATTACTATAAGTAAAACATAATTTTAAATAACTTTTCCCATTAACTTCTTGGCCAAATTTAAAAAGTTATTTATATCTATTATAATATTGGAAATCTTATCATTTTCATTTTTTCTATTTTGTTTTATTATCATCCATATATTAATTGCTTTATGGACATAAAAGCTTTGAAGCAAAGAGGTTAGTACATCAGATAGCTTTTTGGTTAACTTTTTAAAACCATTTTAAAGCCTATTATAAAACCTTTTTATGAAGACGCTTGTATAAATATAAAACTGTAAATAATAAATTCGTGAAAGAATACATTTTTAATATAAATATAGAATAAACAAAAAAATACCTTCAGCCTCTGAAAGGACTTTGACCTTTCTTCTCATGAGCAATTGTGCTGTGCGTGTTATTAAATGTTTATCACAATTGATCAGATGAATTCATTTCTATTAAAAACTTTTCTATGTCAGTTGATATTTGAACCCGGGATATTTCGGTTCGTTTGCCTTGAATGGTTTACGCACGCTAACGCGTTCAGCCACGGAGGCTTTATTAAGTAATTGTCATTCAAATATTTTCATCAAAATATAAAAAGTCTAACATATGATTTATAAAAATGACACTAAAAGCTTCTGTCTGTCTGGTATGCTGAAGAGTGTGTGTGCCTTTCCTCAGGTATTTAAAGACAAAATAACTGTATATTTGTGATAAAACACTTATTGATTTATCGAATAAGCTGGTATGTCTCCTTATTTGTTTTTGTTTACTAAATATACTTAAGCATTTATTTATATATATATGTATAAATATTATAACAAATATATCTTGACATTTACATTCAAACATACAGACTGACTGTATGTTTAAGTGTATATATGTATGTTAATAATAAGGTTCACTTTGGATTTAACGTATAACAAAGGTTACACATGCAAATAGAAATCAAAATCAAATCAACTAATATTCATAAATGAATAATTTATGATATCCTTTGTAAGTGCTTTTTATTTTTTTTTTCTTTTTGTGCTTGCATTGTTGTAGTTATTGTTATTGTTTTTCTAATTTAAGGTGTTATTGTACTGTGCCATTGGGAGACAATGGAAATAAAGTCTTATATTATTAATATTGATATGGAAATATTTGTATATGTGCCATACTGGGGTTTGTATGTGTGTGAGTGTGTGTATGTGTGTTTGTTTTTGTTTGGCATGCGTATTGCAATCGCGGCAATTATATTTGAAGTACTCGAGACAACTACACGCTCTACTTAATATACACACGCACATTCACACATACAAAGACAAAAAGTAATTCTTAGAGTGAAAATATTGCTTTGCCAGAACCAAATATTATTATTTTTACATTAACAGAAACCCATAAAATAATGCGGCTTCTTTTGTTTGTAATGATGAGATTTTCATTTTGAGTTGAGGAAAAAAGCTCATGAAAAAGCAAACACTACAGTTGATTTAATTTTGATTCGTATAAGGTTATATTTGCGCTGCTTTTGCTGACCACATTAATAATAAGAGTGAACGTTGTAATTATGCAAATAATTTGTCAAAATAACGTCTTAACTGTAATGGTTATGGTGGTTAACTTTAGTTGCTTTGGTTAACTACTTGGATGAAAATTGATTCAACCATTAGTGACGCAATAAATAATACAAAAGCGCTCATTATGGTGAAGAAAAAAAAAATATATATACATATATTCAAGGGTATGAAGAGGGAGAATTATAATTAGCAATAACTTCAAATACAATAAAATTAGTATTTTCGAGATTTTTCAAGTTGATTTTTTGTGCTTTAATTGCATTCAAAGTTGACTAGGATACAATTTTGAGCACTTTAAGCTTAAAATTAAAAGTTAGAAAGAACCAGGTTTTACTTTAAATATAAAGTTGTATATAAAGCTTAATATGCATTTTGAAATTTCTTCAAAAATTCTAAATAAAGATTTTCCTAAAATTCAGTTTTGTTATTAAAAACAACAACACACTTCAAAAGCTTTATTGTGTTGATGAAATGACGATTGAAAAAACTTTTTACTCTTAAATTTTAATATTATATTATTTCACTCAAAATGTATTTTTGTTTTTTATTTAACACTTTTGTCCATGTTTTTAAAAAAGCTCACAAAGTAATTCAAAAATGCATAAAAATACATTTTAAAATTAGCTATTTTATTTATTTAGCGCAATAGTATGAAAAAAATTATACTTTAAAAGCTCATAAAGCTTATAAGAAACTGCTAAATAGTTAGTTAGTTTTATAAATAATTTTTTTTAACTCAGCCCTTTATACTATAATATAAGTGTGCTCAACAGAGCTTTACAAAAAACTTTTTTGTTCTTAAGTTTCGATAAATTTTTAATATTATTAATAAAAAGTTCAAAAAAGTTTTTTTATTAAAGTTTTTAAAAACATCCAAAAAAAGCTTGAGTTTAGATCTGGCAAACCTTAGTAACTGAGTGAATCACAGCTAAAGTCATGCAAGACTACTGATGAGTTGGTGTAGCTGTCAACGAAATAGTCTGTCTAGTCTGCTGTATGATTTGCACTACACAGAGCCGTTTCTGTTGTTAGTTGTTTAATTCATTAACATACTTGGCCTTAAGCTCAACAATTAGTTTTCAATATGATTGAATAAAAAGGTCGCATTACCCACTGAACCATAAGTGAAGGTTTTGCGTAAGGTGAGAGTTTTGCGAACATTTTTGGGTAGAATTTTTTTTTTTGTAATTTTTGATTTTTTATTTTGTTACTTTAAAGTGCTTGCTATAGAAGATTAAATTCGTGAAAATTTTTCCCATAAATAAAAACTGTACTTTTGGAAAATTAAAAAATAACTTATTTTTAGTTGAACAAGAATTTTTTTTTATCAGTTTAGTTGGTTAAATTCCTCGTAAATGAAACATTTTTGTTCATAAAGGAATTCAGAAATGAATCATAAATGTTTCTATTTTTGATTTTAAAATGAGTTCAAAATATAATAATTTTTCTATCATATCAGTAGAGATAATTTCTCATAAACGAACCTTTTTTTTTGTTCATAAATGAATTCAGAAATTAATCATAAATATTACTTTTTTATATTCTAAAATAAGTTAAAAGAGGAAGAATTGAAACCTTTGTTGATATTCTTATAACAGTAAATTAAAATGTTAACTTTCATACAAACGTCATATAAACTTTTTTACCAGTGCGAATTGATTCTCGCCAAAAGAAGGAAGATGAATGAATGTATTGCTACTTTTATATGGTTAATTTTTTAACTCATTTCTGAAGAAGAAAAAAAGGTTCGTTTCTAAGAGGCATTTTCGTCCGGTCATTGATTTAAAAAAGGTTCATATTCGAGTGCCGAAAAATAATTTTTCTATGGTTCTTTTTTCAACTCATTTCCTAACAAGAAAAGGACAATTTATGATTCTATTTTTACCTCAATTCCGAACAAAATAAGGTTAATTTTTGAGAGGCATTTTGGTCCGACTAATGATACAAACAGGGTTCATTTATGCCGAAAATAAACGTTTCTACCCGAAAAGGTTAATAAATGAATTAGAAAACGGTAGTCTTGGTTCACTGGGTAGATTTATTTAAAAAAGCTTGTTTTTTTTTTAAAGAAGTTTTTTGCACGATTTCAGTACAGAAATAAAAGAACAAGAAAACTCTAAAATGCTTTAATAACTCTTGTAAAGTGTATTGGTGATAAATTTTATATTTGTTGTAAATTTTTGACAAAAAAAAAATAGAGTTGGCTGTGTCGTGGACACAGTATTTCTGGTGGTATTACTTTATACTCCTATTTCATGTCCAACCTCTTGTTTCTAATCATGACCAAATTCTTGACTTAACCAAATATACCGAATCTCTTTCCTAGCTTGGAAAGGTGTTTCTTAATTTTTGTCCTAATCCATATCCTCATTGATGTCATAGTCCTTTTCTGGTTTCATAGTCCGGTTTCATTGTGTTGTTTTTTTGTTTGTGAGCAAGGTTGGCTGCCACGAAAAAACTGTTAACAACATAACTAAATAGATTGTTGTTGTTTGTTGTTGTTGAAGTTGACGTTGATGTTGATGTTGATGTTGATGTTGATGTTGATGTTGATGTTGGTGTTGATGTTGATGTTGATGTTGATGTTGATGTTGATGTTGATGTTGATGTTGATGTTGATGTTGATGTTGATGTTGATGTTGATGTTGATGTTGATGTTGATGTTGATGTTGATGTTGATGTTGATGTTGATGTTGATGTTGATGTTGATGTTGATGTTGATGTTGATGTTGATGTTGATTTTGATGTTGATGTTGATGTTGATTTTGATGTTGATTTTGATGTTGATGTTGATGTTTTTGTTGATGTTGATGTTGATGTTGATGTTGATGTTGATGTTGATGTTGATGTTGATGTTGGTGTTGATGTTGATGTTGGTGTTGATGTTGATGTTGATGTTGATGTTGATGTTGATATTGATGTTGATGTTGATGTTGATGTTGATGTTGATGTTGATGTTGATGTTGATGTTGATGTTGATGTTGATGTTGATGTTGATGTTGATGTTGATGTTGATGTTGATGTTGATGTTGATGTTGATGTTGATGTTGATGTTGATGTTGATGTTGATGTTGATGTTGATGTTGATTTTGATGTTGATGTTGATTTTGATGTTGATGTTGATATTGATTTTGATTTTGATGTAGATGTTGATGTTGATGTTGATGTTGATGTTGATGTTGATGTTGATGTTGATGTTGATGTTGATGTTGATGTTGATGTTGATGTTGATGGTGATGTTGATGTTGATGTTGATGTTGATGTTGATGTTGATGTTGATGTTGATGTTGATGTTGATGTTGATGTTGATGTTGATGTTGATGTTGATGTTGATGTTGATGTTGATGTTGATGTTGATGTTGATGTTGATGTTGATGTTGATGTTGATGTTGATGTTGATGTTGATTTTGATGTTGATGTTGATGTTGATGTTGATGTTGATGTTGATGTTGATGTTGATGTTGATGTTGATGTTGATGTTGATGTTGATGTTGATGTTGATGTTGATGCTGATGTTGATGTTGATGTTGATGTTGATGTTGATGTTGATGTTGATTTTGATGTTGATGTTGATGTTGATGTTGATGTTAAGGTTGATGTTGATGTTGATGCTAATGATGCTGATGTTGATGTTGATGTGTTTGTTGTTGTTGTTGTCGTTAATGTTGTTGCTTTTGTTTTTGTTTTATTTGCTTCTCCATTGATTGTGCTTTTCCTTTGCCTTAGATGCATGCAACTAATCCAGCAAAAGTGATGTATATTAAAGGGCTGCACAAATGCATTTGCTTCTTTGATTACACCAAGTACTTTAAGTTAAGCACATCACTTGTAGAATAATTCAGCAAAGAGATAGCGTAAGCGCGTTACTTGTTGCTCAGAGAAGAATTAATATTTTAACTCACTCTTTGTCGGATCAAATGCATACGCAACTTGCTCTCGTCAATTATAAAAGTTATCGTCCGCTATCAGGGCAAATGAAAAAAATAACTATATAGTTCTACCTTGTACTCCAAATACTTGCGTATGTTAAAATCAAAAGGCATTTTCAGTGTGCTTAACCAGTTACAATTCTCAGTATTTTCAGCTTAAATGGGAGGTCGGAGAGGGTTATTATGTATGACCGACCCCCATTACTTTTTAATAGGAACATTTTTGCCTTTGGGACCTATCCACTCCGACACCTCCTTAGGTGGATTCCCATACAAATTTTATGATTTTTGTATATTTATACCCTACACTTGCACTTGAACAGGGTCCCAAAAGGAAAACATATTCCTCTTGCAAAAGAAATGGGGGTTGGTCATACATATTAACCCTCTCCTGCCCTCCCTTATAACCACACATGCAATGAAAATTTATCTTCTAAAATACTCAAATACTTATACTACTTGCTTACTTGTACTCCTCTTGCAAGTTATTTTTATTTACAAAAATATTGAGTGAGAGTCAATAACTCATTTGTTTTGCCTTCAACTAGTTTTTTATTTACGCACACTTCCAAGTATTTGCGCTCACGCCAACGCTTTCCGCAATTGAGAGTAAAAGAGCGAAAGTAATTGCGCACCACACAAATGATTTGTAAAGCAATTCAAATGCATTTGTGCAGCCCTTTAATGTATATGCGTCACATTAGGCGATTCCCTGAGGGGCCTCATGACGCCGTTAATTTTTTTTTATTTTTATAATGTGCCCGACGACCTCACCTTCATTTTCGTTCCTTAAAATTTACCGTTACGCCAGTAGTCAAAGAGTTAAATATTTCATGCAACGTTTTATCATGACTGTAGCATTTTTCTGCATTATATGGTTGCCATCCATATCACGACGATAAGAATCTTTTTTGTAATTTATGCTGTCGTAAAACAAAATTCACCGTAACACGTCTCCTGAGTGAGTAATAATACCATGCAACGATATTACAATTCTGTTACACATGCTGCTATATTTACGATCTGGTGATGTCGGAATTTTTGTTTTTTATTTTTGGAGTAAGGCCAAGTATAAATTCTTCATTTTCTTTTTTAAACATGTATCGTAGCTTATAAACTCACCGAGTAAAAATTCAATGCAACGCCGCTGCATGAATGTTGCATTGTCGATCTTCGAGCGGCTCTTTCCGTGTCCCAATGATGTCAGAAATTTTTTTGTCTAATTTTGTTGCGAGGGCTAAGGACAGGCTTTTATCGGAATATCATTTTTTTAATCCTAGCACTAATACTCAGCGAGTAATAATTCCATGTAACCAATTTTCAGTTGCGTTGCTTAACACATTGCGTGCCAACGCTGTAATCGGGAAAACAGTCCTTACAAAATATAAATAAGAATAGTAGTATAAGAATAAAATAAGATAACATAAATAAGAAAAACACGTAGCGGGTATTGTATTTAATATATTGGACAACCAGTGAGAGATGTTGAGAGATGTGTGTCTCTCAAAAATTAGCGAGAAAATCAGCGAAGTTTGGGTGTCTGTCATATATGAGCGACGTGGCACGCAATGTGTTAAGCAGCTCCCACCGCGTCCAGATGACGTTTTGCATTTTTGTTTTTTTTTTTTTATAATAAAGTTAAAGATTTAGCCTTTACGGCCTTTTAGCCTTTTTGAGTCATAGCTCTTATACTTAGAGAGTAACAATTCAATGCAACGCCAATTAATTTTGAAAAAATGCATTCTTCAACTTTTTTGGTAACCTGCGCGGTAAAACGTAACTGCGTCACGTCAATATTCAATTTGGATCATGTTCAAAATACTTTCTCCATACGAGTATACGAGGGAGTACCAGCAAGAAGTGTAGGATTTGGCATTTGGAGATTATCTATGAAGTACAATATCTTTCAAAAATGTCAAGCGACCAGTTTGTTGATACACGCTTTATTTTGCTTGAAAGCAAATTTATTTTTAGCTTCTCAGTATTAACATCACTTACGACGTTGTTGACCTTAATCTTGTTATTGGTGATGAGAAATTTTAAAAATTTATTTATTGAATTCAATCTTAAAAGTATTTCTTACTTTCCATTCGCCGTAATATAAGTTTATATTGTTAATAAATATTTAATATTTGTATATATTCTTCACAAATAATAACTTTTATTTGTACTGCTTCCTTTTGTCATCTCATGAAGCTAAAAGGGAAGCACTTCAAATTTAATATCAGCAACTAGAACAACAAATATTTCGTAACAAGCTGGCACAAAGGCAGCCCACATAAAGAAGCTAACAATATAATAGAAGAATTTACATCAATAACAACAACAACAACAACAATAGCAACATAATTCCTAATACCACAAGTACCGAAAATAAACAAAATAAACTTCAAAACAGACAACAAACACTAAATTATAGACAAAGAAATCCCTTTGGATTTAACACGGCAACAGTAAGTTTTCTTTGCTGCAGCAGCATCAGCAGCACCAACAAAAGCAGCACATCCGCCAACCAGCAGCTAAGAACGGATAAGCGCACATACACACTAGTATCTGTGTGTGTTTTTGTGTTAGCATCGCAACGACTACATTAAAAGCTCTCCATATACGTATGTTCGATTCAATTCGTTGCTCAGGGTTGCTTAAAAAACTACGAATTTTGCTACCTTGAAACTTTGTAAATGCAAATTGTGGCACTTTGGCCAAAACGTGTGGTGTTGGTAGCGGCGTGCTTCTAGTATAACTCAAAGCATTAGAATTACCAAATAAGAGTCACGTAATTTCGGCATTTCTTGAGGGACAAAAATACTAGCAGTGAGAAAGTAGAAGAAGAAAACTTTTCCTTGCCATGCCGCACAAACTTTACAAAAAGTGGAGTAAAGAAAAACGTGGCAAAAACTTCAAAAAAGCAAAAAAGCAAAAAAGCAAATATGTTGATACGCTAAAGTATTCCCATTACGATGTGAATGTTCAAGAGAGACGTTTATGAATTTATATAAATGCTCTTGAGGGTATGTCTCTCTTTGTGTGTTTTGTAAGCAACATTCTGCATTTTAGCCAACTTAATATTTACAACTTAAAACTACCAATATAGAAAAAAAAAAAAAATGTTTTCCCTAAGCTTTAAAGAATATGTTTATAAGAAAATCCTGCAGGTGTGTTTTTCTTTTCTACTCTGCTGCCTTGCGTGTTGCAAAGAAACACACACAGGTTTTTCTCGAACAAAAGTTCTATCGTAATTAAGAAAATATTTCAAATAATGTTTGATTTCTTTACGAAACAGTTTTGAAAGCACAACACACATTTGCGTGCGTTCATTTAATACTTTTCTTCCTTATTTTGTTTTTTCCACAGGGTACATTAATCATAGCTTACACCTTGATAATTACATAGCATTAACATATATCTGCTATTATGCGTCGACGCTCGTGTTGGTTTTGCTAAGTAGGTGCTGTTCAGAAATGAAATAAGAAATAGAGAAAAATAAAAAAAAAAAAATAACAAATAAGTTTAGCGTAACTACTTTATAAAAGTTTTGTAGATAATTATAACTTCCAAAAAGAAATCTGCTAGCATTGTTAGGATTAGCAAAGCCAGCTTGATTCCCTAAAGAGGAATAGATCAAATTAAAAAAAAAAAAAATCTTAACAGCTAAATTATTTCATGCAAACTCTCTTCATCCCTCAAAGTAATAGGAGTTTAAGTCTTATCAGATGAACTTTCACATGAGTTACAGCTTGAATTAAGCTCTTTTTAATAAAATTTTCTTCTTTGAAGCTTTTTTCAATCCAAACTGTTCATTTTCGAATCTTGAGCTTTCGAATTTTTTTCGATAATTCTTGAATTTGTCTCAGTTACGTACTGAGCTTACTTCAAGTTTGCAACTTTAAAAATCAATAACTATCTTAAAATATTTAAAGCTTTCAGAAGAAATTTTTTCAATATAAATACATTCTGTCTGTAAAGCTCACAAAAAACTGCAAAAAATTGCTTTTTTTTCAATCGGTGAGTTCAAAAATATATATATCATTAGATTTTATCGAATTCTAATAATATTTCTATTGACCTCTGAACGCTCATTTGGAAACAATCTTGTATATTCTTATCTGTCATTTGACTACTTTGAACTGTGCTGTATATAACACTTTAAAAACTTTTATAAAGTTAGTTTGTTGCTTCAGCAAAAAATTGGAATTGACACGTGAACATTTCCGTGTGATTATTTTTTACAACTTTCGACATCAATTATCTCACCAAGAGTGCATCGATGAGCTCAATTTGGCTTTTGGCGATAGAGCACCATCATAAGCCTTTGTACATCAGTGGTATACAGAATTCAAACGGGACCAAACTTCGCTCACTGACGAATTTCGTGAAGGGCGTCCGAACGCATTCACAAATGTGTTAATCAAAAAGGGGAATATTTCGAAAAAAAATAAAGCTTTTTTCAATAAAAAAAAATTCATTCTCTATATTTATTCTCGAAATATATGTAGCAATGCTCGTACCGGTTAAAATAACTTTTTTTAAAGAGAGCTTTTTTATAAAATCTGAACCTCCTTAACTTTCGTTCACAAAGAAACAAACCTTGAAATATAAATATGCTATTAATATATGAACAAATCCTGACATTATTTTCATGAAAATATACAAATAAGAATTTTTCTTATGTGGCCTGCAAGTTTCAATGCATATAAGCCTTGAAATTTATAAAAATCTAATAAAAGCTTTTCTATTCAAAATCTTGAAAATTTTTATATTTGTAAATAGCTTGGTAAGGCTCAAGAAAAGCTTTAACAAGCTCTTTTATTTTTTCTATTTTTTTTTTATTTTTCAAAGAAGGTTTTTGATTAAAATGTTTTCATTTAACCAAAATTCAGTCAAAAGCTTGAGAAAAGCTCTTACAAGCTATTTTATATTTGTTTTTATTCTATTTTATTACATTTTTTCTATTATTTACAGAGGGTTTTGGATAAAAATGTTTTCATTTTACTAAAATTCAGTCAAAAGCTTGAGAATAGCTTTTACAAGCTATTCTATTTTTACTCTATTTTATTATATTTTGCCTATGTTTTGAAAAAAGTTTATGATAAAAATGTTTTCAGTTTTACCGAAATTCGGTTAAAATCTTAAGAAAAGCTTTTACAAACTATGTTTTTCTTTTTACTCTTTTTTATTCTATTTTTTTTAATTTTTTCTATTTTTTAAAGAAGGTTTTTGATAAAAACATTTTAATTTTACCAAAATTCGGTCAAAGGCATACGAAATGCTTTTTCAAGCTTTTCTATTTGTATTATATTTTATTCTATTGTTCTATTTTTTCTATTTCTTAAAGAAGATTTTTGATAAAAATGTTTTCATTTTACAAAAATTCAGTCAAAAGCTTAAGAAAAGCTTTTACAATCTATTCTGTTTTTATTTTTATTCTATTTTATTCTCTTTTTAAAATTTTTTCTGTTTTTAAAGAAGGTTTTTGATAAAAATGTTTTAATTTTACCAAAAGTCGGTTAAAAGCTTACGGAAAGCTTTTACAAGCTATTCTATTTGTATTATATTTTATTATATTCAGATATTTTCTATTTTCTAAAGAAGATTTTTGATAAAAATGTTTTCATTTTACCAAAATTCAGTCAAAAGCCTAAGGAAAGCTTTTACAAGCTATTCTGTTTTTATTTTTACTCTATTTTATTCTATTTTTTTGTAATATTTTTTCTATTTTTAAAGAAGGTTTTTGATAAAAATGTTTTAATTTTACCGAAATTCGGTGAAAAGCTTACGAAAAGCTTTTATAAGCTATTCTGTTTTTATTTTTACTCTACTTTATTCTATTTTTTTTAATTTTTTTCTATTTTTTAAAGAAGGTTTTTGATAATATGTTTTTATTTTACCAAAATTCAGTGAAAAGCTTACGAAAAGCTTTTACAAGCTATTTTATTTGTATTCTATTCTTTTTCTATTGTTATATTTTTTAAAGAAGGTTTTTGATAAAAATGTTTTAATTTTACCAAAATTCGGTCAAAAGCTTACGAAAAGCTTTTACAAGCTATTCTATTTGTATTCTATTTTTCTATTTTTTCAATTTTTTAAAGAAGATTTTTGATAAGAATGTTTTCATTTTACCAAAATTCAGTCAAAAGCTTAAGAAAAGCTTTTACAAGCTTCTCTGTTTTTATTTTTTTTTATATTTAAAAGGCTATGTTTTTCTTCTGTGTCTTAGCAAGGGTTGCCAACTCACAAGGCCGAAAACGGTCTAACAATTTTTCAAATTGTCAGGCAGTGTTTATACCTTTGGTATAAAAATATTAGACGTTGATCACTACATATATTTCGGGAATAAATATAAAGACCAAAATCTTCCTTTATTGTTTTTTTAAGTGTTCTAATTTATAAAATACAATTTTACAGTTTTGTATGCGTTTGCATTATTTGTCATTACATTTATTCCATTCCGCTTGAGATACCTCCAAAACATATGTTAGTTTTTGATTGTGTCGAAGCCGTTGACTGGCGTCGAAAATCGTTGTCAACGGGGTTTGCCCTTTATGTGCGGGAAGAAAAAGTTGTCATTGGGTGACAAATCAGGACTGTACGTCAAATGACCCATTAATTCAATGTTTTGAGTGCTAAAAATGTCTCAGCCTGGCATTGTTATAATGAAGAATAATTCTTTGGTGCTTGTTTGTTTTCCTTTTTTTGACGGAATATTTCTTTTTTTATGTATCATGAATTATATTGCGAAAATAATTCATGAAATAAAATTTTTCTTTTTAATACATATATTTTTGTCAGTTTGTGTTTCAAAGAAACGAGATATTTTTGCTACTATAGCCATTCAAAATGATAGCTTCAATTCTAATGGGGAGGTTTTTAGTGTATTGAAATTAGTGTATTTATTAAAGGTTTCAACTGTATTGAATGTAAAAGTAGAAGATAAATAATATTTTAAAAAAGACATAAAAGAATCGAAGAAAGAGTGTAGAGAGAAAGAGTAGAATTAAGAAAGATAAAATTACGAAAAATATTAAGTTACATTAGCAAACATTACTTTAAAGTAAAGTAAACATTTTAAATAAAGCTTGCTTAAAGCTTTCAATTTCATCAAGTGAGCATAAATGATTAGGTAAATAATTCCTCAATCGAATGGCGTTAACGAAGAAAGCCTCGTTGTATTCAAGAATTTAAAAGTAGATACTATCAGCGCATTATTACGAATTGACTGGAAAAATTGCAATTTTTCGAAAAGATATAAAGCAGTTTTTGACCGAATAAGTTTATGTAGAAATATACAATTTCTGTATATTTTATTATTTAATATACAATTCCTACCTTAGTAGCTAGTAATGTCACAGCCAAGAATAGATTTTTTGACTTGTGAGATATGATCGAATTTTCGAATGCCACATGCAGTTTTTGTTCAGAACGTGAATATGATATGCTGTATATAAGTTCAGAGTACATTATTATCGGTAATCATCGGTGCCACAAGCTTACGTATGGTTTCTAAGGGCGTAAAGTCAGAAGACATTCTTAGGTTTCTAAGGCAAAATACATTTTATGGACAATGCTGTTCACATGATCGATGCATGTTAATGTTGAGTTAATGTGGAAAGCAAGACTTACAACATTGGATACAAGCTTAATTTTTTCATCACCTACAAATAAGTCAGGGATATTTTCAACAAATAT
>OX030949.1:156314327-156456827 GCA_943735915.1 Pherbina coryleti | reverse complement strand
AACACACACACGCAGGCTTTTATATCTATGCTTACACATGAGTTCTTAAAACAAACAACGCCGTCATATGATATCCTGTCTATAAATATAAAAAACAAATGCTTCCTGTCTCTGCCTAAGATATCCGTTATTTAACGTTATATATTATTTTATATTATATCTTTTTATCTGTAAACTGCTCGACGCTACATAGACCCAACAATGATATGTTGTTGTGCCAGTGGCACACTTAGCAAAAAAAAAAAAAACAATAAGAAAAAAATAAGGAAAAACAATATAAAAAACTAGCTGGCCTGTTATTGACTACGAAAGCTAGGAACGTGCAAAATTTTCGCTTTGTTTGGGTTTTGGTTTGACTTTTTTTCTTATATTTTCATTTGTTGAGTGTCAGCACGCAAAGCTTATAAGAAACAAAAGTGATTTTTCCGCATTTTTCCATAAGTTTTGTTTTCCTTTCACTTTCGTTTGGCTTTCACTTTTGTTTCTCCATTTTCAGTTTTCACTCGTGCGCAAGTTACGAGTAAACTTTTTGTATCGCTTAAGCTTTGGCTGCGCTTTTAATTCGTGCTGTCATTTTATGAGGCGTTTTTAATAAATTAAGAGGCGACCAACCTGCCAGGCAAAGCTCGACAAGGATAGCAGCACAAACGTAGTGTGTGGCAATCAAATATAGTTTCACACTTAGGGAGACAGACACAAACATGACTTCTTATTAAGAAGAACAACCGCTGTAGATCATCAATCAAATTTTTGGCTTGGTCTGAGTTTTTTGTATTATTTTCAATATTTTTTTTTTGTTTTCATATAAGCCACACAAATTTAATAAGACTCTGTTTTTTTTCGTATATAGTCTAGACAAGCAAGTTTTTATGAAAACTTATTGAGTAGAAACATAAGTTCAAAGTTTTAATAAGTTCATATCATAACATCACATATAAAAAGCACCAGACATCTTCAAACAAATCTTTAAGAACTTTTGTTCTCCTCACTGTTTTGAGTAAAATAAACTTATCCGAAATCATTGCGTCAACATTTTTTTTTCTTTTTAATTTTGCGTCATTTAATCAATATTGATTTTATTTTGCATTCATATGATTTTGCTTCTTCATATTTGTCAATAAGCCTCGAAACGTTTTTTTTGTCATATCTGATTGATAATATACTTAAAGTTAAGTTTTAAATTCAAGAAATATAAAGTTTTTATTAAAGCTTTTGTAATAATTTAAATTATCTTTGAAGGCTTAGTTGTTAATATAACCTCAAAAAAATTTAAAAATTTCACAGCGTTCACTAAATGGGTTTCTATGATAATAAAAGGAATTGTAATAGCATGTTCAAACCGAGCATTTAATTATGTTCAATGAATTTAATGAAGTTAAATCGAAAAACGAGTTCTCAAATGAAATTCTAATGAAGTTATATGCATACAATTGTTGTTGGAAATTTAACGTGTTAAATGCTTTAACATGTTTCGAAACTCGTTAAATCACTGGTTTCTGTACTTGCTAACGTCAGAAAAGCTTTTTTTACTTTTTAAACGTAGCCAAATCTAAAAAGAGCTTTTAAGTTTGAAGTTTTTACTGTAAACAAATAAATTCTTTGACAAATTTTTCTTAATTCTTTGACAAATTTTTGAATTTTTTTTTTTATTTTTTAAAAAACAATTTTTTA
Source organism: Pherbina coryleti (assembly GCA_943735915.1). Taxonomy (NCBI): domain Eukaryota; kingdom Metazoa; phylum Arthropoda; class Insecta; order Diptera; family Sciomyzidae; genus Pherbina; species Pherbina coryleti. The sequence continues at coordinate 156,455,156 of OX030949.1, read as the reverse complement.
TTTCTTTCAAAAAATAAACAATTGAACTGACATTTTGAAACAAGTTAAAGCAGTATGAATGATCATGTTAAAAAAAAGCTTTTTTAAATAATTCGCTTTTGCGATACTTCAACTCTTGTTGATACACCCTTTAAATAAAAAGCTTTTTTGTTTGATCTGTAAAAGTACCGAAAAAGTTTCTTCATCGCTTTCTTGAAATATTTTAAGAGATCCTTAATTTTGAATTTATTAATTTTTAACTTTTTAAAACACTTTTAAACATCTGAAAAAATGTTATAAGCTTTTTTTAATGACATTTTAAAGTGTTTAAAGCTTTTAAATAATGCTTAAAGCTTTTTAAAATGTTTATGGAATTTTAATACATACGCAAAAAGTTCTTTTTTAGATTATTTCTTCTAGTTAGCAAGATAGTTAGTTTCTATCAAATTGAATAAAAAAAAGATTAAAAGCTCTGGTTTTAATTCTAAATCAGTGATGATCAACGCACGGTTCAAACAATAACAAAGACAGCTTTCCGAGAGCACAGCTTTACACTGAAACAAGAAGTTGTTAAAAGCTCTCACAACATTTGGCGCAAGATAATCTTATCGTGTCAAAATAATGGTTTCGTTATTTTTGTTTTTCTTTTTCGCTATTATAACATATAAAAGTTAAAAAAAAGGTAAAGTGATGAATAGAATGCTTTTATGTTTTTCCTGAAACATTGCAAAATATTTACGTGCATTCATAAAAAGAAAACAGCTAGCGACACCCCTACCACATAAACTCTCAAAGCATACTGACTTAAAATTTAAAGCACAGCAAAAAAAACAAAACAAACTTTTACGCTATGTACAAACACTGCTGATTGTTACTTCGTTTGCAAAAGCACAACACACGATGCTCGCGGGCTATGGGAAACTATGCAGTGAGCACCAATGTTCTAAATCAATGTCGGGCATTCTGTCGCTCGCGGGCAAAGAGCTTTCTCTGCCGCCACACGTACGCTTCACACGTACGCTGTTAAAGCTTTTTACACACTGTTTTAATATTGGAAAGCTTTTGAATGCACAAAATACACATCAACCAAGATTGCGGCTGTGTAAGAATGCCCACCAATATTCTAAATAGATAATTTTACAACTTTATTTTCAGAAATAGCTTTGAATCATATTTAATAGCTCTATATGAGATCTAATTATCTCTAAAAGTTTTGTTGTTTTATAACGGAATGAAAATAAATATTATAAGAAGCACAAGAGCTCGCTATGACATTTTATCAATCATTTTTTTAAATCTTTTTTTATAAATACTGAACATTTAAAAAGCTCTATATATAATTTGATAACTAATGCTTTCTAAACGTTGTTCTTTTTTTACCAATGTTTTCTGAAAGTCTTTTTGTTCTCGATTGAGAACAAAACCTCACTGAATAAAATACTTTTATTCAGTGAAATAATTCACAAAGCTTTAATGAGCAATATGGAATTTTAGAAGTTTTTTTTTTCATAAATTTTGTTGTTCTTATGTAAATTCCTTTTGAAGTTTAAGAACTAAACGCTTTTTAAACTTTTTTCTTTTGTTATCAAATATCTCTTAAAGTTTTGCAACATAAAAAGCTCAACGCCCAATTTAACATATTGTTAAAATTTGTTTTGTGAATGCACTGAAAATATATACTCTCTATGTGTAAGCTATATATTGCTCTATATATAGCTCTATGTGAAGTTGAAGGTCTAAGAAGTTTATTAACTGGAGAAGAACTTTTTCAAATATCTTTTTCTCTCTCTTTTTTCTCAACAAAAACATTGTTGAATAAAAAACTTTTAATGAATAAAATAATTTAAAAAGCTAAGATGGTCTTCGTCAAATTTTTAGGGATTATAATTTTTTTTTTTTTAATTTATCATATAATATATTATAACCGCAACAATCTCCTGCAGCTCTATTCATAAAAAATTATGAATATAGGTTGATATCTTCAATAAACCCTCGATAAAGTATATTTACATTTTTTCCTTTTTTTATATTCTCATATGAACACAAATTTTGTGAAAAATATTTCAATTTATTTCAAAATATATTAAAAACAAACAAAATGTTTGAAAAGGTTTTCTGATTTTTTTTAAAACGGCTGAAACCTGCTTCAAGCCCCTCATAAAGCATTTTTAAAAGTATTTTCTCTCATTTGAGCAACAATGTTTTAAAAAATAATTAAAACAATTCAAAATATTTCAAATATTTGGAAAATATGTCAAAAAAATTAAAAATTTTAGATTTTAATGTGACTTAAAATGTTGAATAAATAAGGTTGTCTCATGGGTGAGAGCGAGTTACCATAAATGTTAAATCGAAGTTGACAGCTCATACAAAACCTGAAAGCGAAAATTGATAACATGTAAAGCCAATGAAGTTGATGTTGTTGCTTTTCATTGATTTTGACAATTGTGGGTACTAAGATTACGCGTTCCGCAAATGAAAGAGAGAGAGAGAGAGAGCATGACGTCATAAGTGATATTGTCAGAATTTGGAATATTTTTACTTTGGGGCCCTCGCCTAAATATTTTTTTCTTATTTTAGTAATGTGTATATGGACCTCCTAAACCTATTGCAATACCGGTGCAATAAAATTTTGTCTCGAATGGTTTAAGAGATAAAAATCTTGAAAGTTTAAAAAATTCATATTTTTCGTATACGAAAATATTCATATTTTTATACAGAAAAGTAGATATTTTAACTCCGAAAGAATTTATTTTAAATTTCGTCAATTTGCCTAAGCGATCGCACATTTGCATACGTTTTTTTCAAGCAGAAGTGCTGTGTGGCGTCATGCACTCAGTTGAGAAAGACAGCATTAGATAACGTGACTGCGGAACGCGTTATCTTGTTTCTATAACTCTTGGAGACAGCCCTATTAATTCAACCATGCGTTTGCACATGAACAAAGAAAGACAGAAAAAAAACGAACAATAAAGGGTCCGCCAAATAACTTTTTTTTTGTTGAAAATGCTATAAAAAATAACTAGTGAATATTTTCTCAAATTTCTTTTTTTATTTGAATGTACAATCCTTCCGGTTAATAATGGAAAATAATTTCATTCAAATGGCTGCCTCGGCTGGCCATGCAGTAGTTTACACGATCGGTCCAATTTTTAAGCACATTATCGATTGTGTGCAGCTGTATTCCACCAATGGCTTCACGAATATTGTCCTTTAAAGCGTCAATTGTCTCTGGCTTGTCGGCGTAACACTTATCTCTGAGGGCACCCCACAAATAATAGTCCAACGGTGTCAAATCGCAGCTCCGAGGTGGCCAAGCGATATCAGCTCTGCGGCTGATAATGCGATCTTCAAAAACAGGGCGCAAAACATCGAGTGTAGCTTCGGATGTGTGGCACGTAGTGCCGTCCTGTTGAAACCAAATGTTGTCAATATCCTCCTCTTCAATTTTTGTGAACAAAAATTCGTTCAACATGGCCCGATAACGATGGCCATTGACTGTAACGGCCACTCCTTGCTCATTTTCGAAGAAAACTGGCACAATTATGCCTCTGGACCAAAATCCGCACCAAACAGTGACTCGTTTTGGGTGCATCGGCTTTTGAATGTATGCGTGCGGGTTTTCTGTGCCCCAAATGCGACAATTTTGCTTGTTTACATTGCTTGTTTTTACAAGATCAAAATGAGCTCCATCTGAAAAAATAATTTTTTTGGTGAAATCGGCATCTTCTGTAAGTCGATCGCAGACCCACTCAGCGAAGCGAAAACGCATTAAATGGTCAGTTGGCTTCAACTCCTGAACCAATTGGACTTTGTATGGTGTCATACCAAGGTCTTTATGCAAAATTCGTCTCAATGATGTCTCCGAAATGTTCAATTGTTGAGAACGACGGTGAATTGATGTTGATGCAGCTTCACGCACACTTTCTGCCACAGCAGCAATATTCTCGGGTGTACGCACTGTTTTTGGCTTTTCACGCTTTGGTTTATCGATGAGGATGCCAGTTTCTTTCGATTTTTTCACAAGATCACAAACATACGGAGCTGACGGTGCTTCTGTTCTTCTAAAATCCGTATGCAATTTTCGCACATATTCTGCAACAATACCACGATTTTCAAAGTAATGTCGCAATATTTCCCAGCGTTGTTCAAGCGTATACATAACCATATTCGTTCAGCGGAAGGATAAAACTAATTCACGAAATAAGCACTAGTTGAAGAAAAAAAACGTAAGATGGCGGACCCTTTATAAACAGACACGAATGGTTTTTTGTGCATATTTGACGACCACAGAACATACACACAAAGAAAATTCCTGACCAAAATAGACGAAACGAGACGATTGCAACTTGCCGAAGTTCGCACTCATCACGTCTGTTTTGACACGTAATCCAAAAAGAAACGAGTTCCTTTAATCGTCTGCACAGCTGTTGTTGACAAGTTGAAAAGTCAAAAGTTCGGCTCTTACGGAACAAAACGTCTTGTCAAATTGTTTCGTTTAGTTTCGATGAGTTTACGTTTGATCATTTTGGGTTACAACATTGAAATGCATTTAAGCATGATATAATCACTACAAGGTAGCTTTGACAGTTGCTTGGGAAACCATTTCCTATCAAAAAATATACTCAAGAAGAGAGCGCTCAAAATCGGCCATTGAAAACACAAAGAATATAAAAAAGGTTAGAGTAAAAAAAACAACAACAACCTCATCAGCTTCAGATGAATTTTCATAAAAAGCTGTGTTTGAAAGGAGATTTTTTTCTTGTAGAAAAGAAAATAAGCAGTTGAAAATGCTACCTTGTATCATGACATTAAAGCAAACATTTTCGCCTCTATTTGTTACGGAGCAAATTGTCTATCAGGCCGTAATCAGGCCTAAGGTTTGATATAAACGATCCGCTTTAAGTAAAAAGAAAGCTCATCACTTGACATAAAAAATAGGCTTTATCTTCTTTGAGTTTTCCGTTTACATTGCGCTCTCTACTGAGCGAGAGAACTGGTGGCGAATTCATTAGGAAAGTAAAAGTAATGCCAAAATTTCATGGAAAAAAATATATTTTTCACATTATTTTTGTATCGAATTTTATTTCAATGAAATTTAACTTTCAAATTCGAACTGAACAAAACGTGTTGTGAAACCGATTTCTTTTGGAAAATTTATTGTTATCAATCGTAAACATAAACAATCCTAAAGAGTTAATCAATTATTTTTTTCAATATAAACTTTATGAAATAAATCAAACTAATCCTTTTTTAGGGGTTTTGTTTTAATATTTTCTGTACTTAAAAAACAATATGTAAGACATTGTAACATTTTATTGTTTTTTATTTTTATTCTTTTTTTATTTGAAAATTTTTGAAAATTTTGAAAGCAATTAACTCTTTTGAAGCTTTACTGCATCTATTTCAATCGAATCTGACAACACATTCCGAAATTATATCCAGACAGCACATTGCAACATTTTGCCCATTTTAATTATTTTAATTAAGCCAAAGTAAGCAGCATTTGATAATAACTTTTGATTATCTACCCATTAGCAGCGATGCCAAATCTAAACTGACACAATGACAAGATCTGCAAGCTGCAGATACACATTTTAAGTGTTTCAGTTATTTTGCTAAAATTAAAATTTCATCAGCATCATGCTGATGGGAAGTACCTATGCTGCAATCATGCTTACAAGCAGAAAATAGCCGCCGAAGCACTACAACAAAAAATAATAACAGCAACAGCAACAGCAACAGTAACAGCAAGAGCAACAACAAGTATTCTTTTGGCTCATTAGCGAAATTGAAACTCATTGCAACACCTGCAACAATTATGGCAACAACAACAACAACATTTTATTTACGAATACAAATAAACATTTCTTGTTTTCTTAACGTAACTGCTCTATTCCTACATCTAGTCATACAAGGACACAAACCTACACACACATACACTGACATTCACTGACATTCACTTCCACAAACTTTCGTTTGAGCTTTGTAGAGTGGGCCGGAGTGGTAGCAACATTCGCGAAAAGTGCTTCTTTTTGTATTTTTGTAATCAAAATAAAAATAGAAAATAAAAAAAAAACAAACAAAACCAAACACAACAAAATGATTTTCCATTTATTTGCTTTTCTTTCTTTTTTTCCAGATTTTCTTTGTGAATCTTGCTGCCATGTAAGTTTTTGATGTACCAGTTAAATGTTTGTATGCACGTACGTATGTAGAGATGTATGTTTGTATGCATTGTTATTCCTTGATATCTTTATACATAAATATATAAAAATATCATTTTATTTTATAGAAACAAATAAGCACTCTCACATATTTATTTACGCCTTATTTATGCATAGAATTTGATGACTTTTACTTAACTGTGAATACGTTTCCGCGAACCTTGAATATCATGGAATAATTCATAATATTTTATGAAGTTGCACAGTGGGCGTAGCTAACAATAGCATTGGCACAGTTGGTGTTCATTACAATAGCATTGGCAGTAACGTAGGTTGTTTGTTTTTTTTTTTTTTTTTGTAAAAAGAAAAATAATATTTATCTACTCTATTGAAACTGCCAATTCGATTAGCAAGCAATTATTTTATATTTTTTTTTTTTTATTTTTCGAGTTTTGATAGAAGTGTAGGTTTTTTTGTACTCTGATGTTCTGCAAAGTTATACATAACTAGCTTTTTCCCGGCGCGCGTTGCTGCACCCTGCAACTATATGGATACATAATAAGTATATTCAAAGCTTTTTTTAGACTCATAGTTTGACTCCACTGTAATTTTTTACTGCCCGTTACAGTTTCCCAGTAGCAGGACTTTACCAAATAGTAACTCCATTTTGAGTTCGTACATAAGTACTGTTACTTTTACTTTCAAAGCTATGTGATTTTACAAATTTTAATTGTATGGGCGGATCCATACCCCCTTATAAAATGCTCATCCCAGTTTTCTAATAGATGGACATTATTCAGTTTTAGTACAGTTGTCGATAGTGAGCATACAAAATAAATTACAAAATTGCAGCCTAATACGGCCAAAACCATCAGAAATATAGAATTTTTATTAATTTGTGGGCGGTAAAAGGGGATGTGGCAACCCATTCTTAATACATTTGGCGACAGTGAGCATACAATCTAAATTACCAAATTTTAATCTTATACCACCAAAACTTTCCGAGATATAGAATTTTTATTAATTTTTAGGCGGTAAAAGGGGTGTGGCAGACCTATATTTAGTATAGTTGCCGACAGCTAGCAAACAAAATGAATTACCAAATTTTAGTACAATGCCACGAAAATCCTCTGATATATAGAATTTTTATTGATTTTTGGGCGGTAAAAAGGGGGCGTGGTAGCCCAGTTTTAGTACAGTTGCCGACAGTGAGCAAATTACAAACTAAATTACGAACTTAATTACCAAATTGTAGTCTAATTCGACGAAAACCGTCGGAAATATACCATTTTTATTGATTTGTGGGCGGTAAAAGGAGGTATGGCAAAAATACGAATCCATGAAGCTCAAAATTGTAAAAATCGAGGACATCACTCAATAGTAAATCCATTCTGAGTTTTATTGTTATGCGACATTTATTACCAAAGCTATTTGATATCATATTTTTGAATTATGTGGGCGGTGCCACACCCCCTTATCCAATGCTTGCTCAATTTTGCTAGTCGAAGGATGCGACTAAAGAGTACGCTCTTACCAAGTTTTATTGATGTGTGACTTATAGCCCACGTCCAACGGGCGTTTTTTTTTATAAATTATAAAATTTTACCTGCGGAACGGCACTTGAGGTAGAACACCGAATTCCGATGCTATGTGACCTATAATTTCAAAGCTATTCGCTATCGTAGATTTGGGTTGTATGGGAGGTGCCACGCCGCACGTTGGTTGAAGTTCATAGAACGAGCGGCTAAAAATAGAAGAAGTTGTCGAAGGACAATGAAACTTGGTACATATGCATTTTTTGTTTGAGTCAAGAAAAAAATGGAAAAATTAAAATGTTCCGCCCACCTCCCATACAAAGAGAAAATTAAATTTTGACCTACGGCATTGTTTTTTGGCACATATCATTTTTAAATACTCAGAATCATTTGTGTGAAATTTGAAATATATCCGCCCACTTTTACGCCCACTACCCATACAACTTGTATTGAAAAAGTGGCATAACTCCCTTGATTTTTACTGCATCAACTCAATTTTCACAAAAAATATATATTATAATAGTAGAATAGGCTCCTAAAAATATATACCTGATCCGCCCATTTTTACGCCCACCTCCCATAGAAAAAAACAAATAGAACAAACATGAATAAGTAATTTAAGCATAGCAAATTCATGTTTTGTTACTTTATCACTTTATAGTTTTTACTTTTTTTTTTTGAAAGGAGCAAGTAGGAGCAGCTGAATTTTTTTTTTACTTTTAGCTGAGACTTCAAGCTGTAGCTTGACATCCTTCGTTAAACAGGGCTCCACAGGGCTAAAAAGATGCAGTACACTGAAGTTGATGAACATAGAAATTGTGATGTTGTTTATATTTCGTTCTACGAAATTTTTTATATGGCACTTTTTCCAACTTTTTTTAATGCAAATGTCATCTATGACAATTGTCACTTACGAAAATATACAACAAAGTCAAATGATAAGATTACTGTGACTGTACCAAAAGATTCAATATACAGTAAATTTGCATGCCATTTTAAACAAGCGAACATATATGAACTTCGAGCATGTCTGTCCAAACAAATAATGAATATATCAGCCTAATATTAAGGAATCATAATATTCAGATATCTGACAACAAAATACCAAAAACTTATCCAAAATCGGCGAACATGAAAAAAATTAATTTCGGCCACTCTTCAACCAATGTGCGCCGCCTTGTTCAATGTTCCGTGAATTTTTTCCAAAACCTTTGCGTTACAATTACAAACAAACTCACTGAAGGAAGTATCCAATTTGGCCCAGGCGTTTTCAAGTTTTAAGCATCCGAACAAACCACGATTCATTTTTATATATTAAGATATGATGAAAATTTTGTTTGTACATAGAAGTAATGAAAGTGAAAACGCCCAGAGTTTCCGAGATATAACACTTTTTTTTAATTTAAGGGGGTTTTTGACCCCCTATGTGAATATTAGGTGGAGATAATGTTTCCCAATTTTAAAGGACATTAAATTTACAAGAATTTTATTGTACGTCTTAAATCAAATTTTTTCTGAGTTTAGGAGTTAAAGGAAATTAACTATGCCCCAATAGTATAAAATGTGACCTTGAAAAAAATCGGTATTTGAGTTAATTCTACAAAATCCCTTGAAAGATATGCTCTATAGACCAATGGCTATCAAAAACCACTGACACTTTTATTAATGTAAAGAGTTAGTTAAGTCACTCGTGATAAGATGTTATAAGAAGCAAATTTATTATTTAGAATGGAGTTATACAGCCAATAATTTTTGCTAAAACAAGTTTTAACAACAGATAAAAGAGTCAAATTAGTAAAAACTCTTGAGTGGGGTATGGGTTTGTGGGATGAGCATGGTTTTTTAAGCTTTTTATGAATGTTTTGCTCTTTTGGTGACGTGACTTTGTATGGGCAGTAGGCGTGGTTTTCATTTGATTTTGAAAAATTTCAAAATAAAAGTATAAATTTGGGATTGGAGCTTATATGCAAAATGTTAAGGTATAAGATTAATTTCTGTAAATTTTTGTATAGTTTTTACCATTTTTATGACGTCACTTTGTATGAAAGGTAGGCGGAGTTTTCATTGAAATTTTGACAAATTTCAAACAGAGAGTGCTTATTTGGTAGTAAAGTTAGGCGACCTTGGCAGTAGGCTTGTGGTTAAGAGTTCCGGAACCGGAATGAATATGAAACGTTTCTTTGTACAGTGGAACTAGTTCGAAAATATGTTTGAGTACTAAATTTACAAGATAGATACAAATACAAATATTATAAAATGAGCTTTTCATAATTGCGATCCTCATATGCAAAATATAACAAAGCTTTTTCCATATTTTTTTCTATAATTTTATTCTACATAGTTTAATTATTTAAAAATGTTCATATTACGCTCTTGTCTCGTTAGCAAAACATGTCACGGAACTATCTAGTTCCGCAGTTCCATTTGATTGAAAACAACCGGGTATGGGCACCACTACATTTAATGTTTCTGTGTTGTTTCTGTGTTTGTCTTTTTTCTTTGATTTGTTGTTGCGTTTTATGTTGCCACATAAGCCTTTGCTCTCAATTTGCTCTCCCAGAGCGCTCTCTGCCCAAAGCTGAATACATCTCATGCATCTCATAGACTGTACTCACACGCAGTGTTACCATATTTTTTTAAAAAAAAACTTTAATTTCCAGAAAAAAAACTTGTTTTTTGGTGAATAAACTTGATATTAAAAATTAACTAAAACATGTATTTTTATATGTGTGCTTTAAAATTTTTGGCTATTCGCTTTGTTCTCTCGCTGTCGCGTTATTTTGGCCACTTCATTTCTCAAGAAAATACGGAAGACTTGATCTCAACTCTGAATGTATGACCCCTTTTACATTGGTCAAGACTTGCAATCAATTCTAACTCACAGAATTGATTTCACGTCTTGACCAATGTAAAAGGGGTCTATGTAAACTGAATCGTCAAGTTTTAAAAGGAATGCCAACAAATTGACCGCCAAGACTCGACGAAAAGAGACCAAGACAAAAGAACACAAACATTTACTATGTTTCCATGGCGAGCTAACTCGGGGTTAGGGTTTTCGTCCAGTTAAGAAAATGGCATTGCTAACTCTATAGTGTTTCCATGCCCAGCATCGAGTTGAGCTGAACTTGTCGATTTCATTTGACATTTTTGTTATTTTTTACTATCGAAATGGATACTAAATGGCAGCATTCACTTTGACAGATAGAACCCAGTTAAATCTTAAAAGTATCGTGGAGTTTCGTGGATTTAACGAAACTCAACTCAACTCGCGTTTCCATAGCGAGTTTACCCCGAGTAAACACCGAGTTAACTCGCAATGGAAACATAGTAAATGACAGCAACAATAACAGCGCTGCCATATAAATAAACTTTGAAAAGGAGTAAATATTAGTAGTAGCAGCTTCAAATGATAATTATGTTTTTGTAGTAACAAACAATTTAGTTTATCTATTTGATTCATAAAACTAAAATAGAAGCCTCGTTTTAATCGTATAAACTTGGAAAACTTAGTAAAATAAAATAAAACTTTATTTTTTTAGGGAAAACTTTCTACCCTCTCAAAAAACTGGCAAAATGTGACTGACACTGCTCACATGTCCATCGAACGCTTGAAGAATAACGGAATTTTACTGTTCTTTTTACTCTCTCTGCGAGTATATGACTGAAGTCCGCCGACCAGGCTTTTCTTCTACCAAGAATGTTAGAAACAAGATTACGTGTTCCGCAAATGAGAGAGAGAGAGAGAGAGCTTGACGTCATAAGCGATATTGTCAGTGGTTTTCTTACTTTTATAATATGTATGAGGACCTCCTTAAGCTCTTGGTGTAATAAAATTTTATCGGTTTCGAAGGGTTTAGGAGATAAAAGTCTTGAAAGTTTAAAAAAAATTCATATTTTCCGTATACGAAAACATTCATATTTATATAGAGAAGAGTAGATATTTTTACTTTACTTTTCCGAAAGGATTTATTTCCAATTTCCTCAATATGCCTAAGCGATCGCACATTTGCATACGTTTTTGTCAAGCAGTAGTGCTGTGTGACGTCATGCATTCAGTTGAGAAAGATAGCATTAGATAACGGGACTGCGGAACGCGTAATCTTGTTTCTATCATTCTTGATATTTACCGTAGAGCATACGCACATCGTAATAATTCCATGCAACGGCGTTGCTTGATTGTTGCATATTCGACCTTTGAACAGCTCTCTCCATGTCCTCATGAAGATAAATTTTTTTTTTCTATTTTTGTCGTGAGAACCTTCTATTTTTGTCGTGGGAGGACGATCCTCACAAGGCAACGCGTGAGGGTCAAGGGGGCGATCTTCACATGGCAACGTGTCTGACTGCCTCAACCTGGTGAGGCCAGCATTATCCATGTCGAACTCGTCTCAAGTCGACTCAAACCTCTGCGTGGTGTCCTCTAGAAACGGCAAACTGGCAACCGTTAGTTTGACGGCTAATCTGGCTAATCTGACGGCTAATCCCCCTGCCTTTAAAGGGTTGTGCGTTGGGTTTGAAGCCCACCACGTAAAAACAAATTTCAATGAAAAGTTCAAGAAAAAAGATAAAGATGATCCCCAAATCTGATGACGACTACCGCAAACGAAAAACTGACAATGATTTACGGATATGCACCTGGAACGTCCGAACCCTTAATTGGGATGGTGCCTCTATCCAACTGATAGATATCTTAGAAAGATACAAAGCTGATATCACTGCAATCCAAGAAATGCGATGGAAGGGACAGGGTTGTTTACGGCAAGCATCCTGTGATATCTACTACAGCGGCCATGCGGAGAAGCACGAATTTGGATGCGGATTCGTGGTTGGCAAGAGACTACGACGTCATGTTCTGCGATTCACACCTGTGAACGAACGACTTGCCATAATCCGCGTCAAGGCAAGATTTTTCAACATAAGCCTGATTTGTGCGCACGCTCCGGCATAAGATAAGGACGATGAGACCAAAGACAGCTTCTACGAGCGCCTTGAAGAGGCCTATGAGCGCAGCCCCCGCCACGACATAAAAATCGTGCTTGGTGACTTCAACGCCAAGGTGGGAAAAGAAAATATCTTTGGTCCAACAGTCGGAAAGTTCAGTCTCCACGACAATACCTCCGATAACGGAATGAGGCTGATTGACTTTGCCGCAGTGCGAAACATGGTCGTTAGTAGCACTAGATTCAAGCATCTCAATATTCATAAAGCAACTTGGCTGTCTCCTGATCAAAAGACGCGCAACCAAATTGATCACGTTTTGATTGACGGAAGGCACTCTTCCAGTGTTTTAGATGTACGCACGATCCGTGGTGCCAATATAGACTCGGATCATTATCTTGTCACAGCCAAGATCTGTACACGCCTGTGCGCAACCAAGAATGCGCGCAATCCAGCACAGAGAAAGCTAGACGTCGAAAAGCTGCAATCAAAGCAAACAGCCGAAGACTTCGCTACTCGACTCTCACTCCTGCTTCAAGAAAGCACTCCTCCGATCGACGATATATGCGCGCAGTGGAATCATATTTCCCACTCTATGCGTACGGCTGCCGAAGAGGTGATTGGCTATCACCGCCCTCGCCGAAACCAGTGGCACGACCAAGAGTGTCGCGACGCCACTGCAGAAAAAGACGCCGCCTACAAAGCCACCCTGCAGTCGGTTGTAACGCGTGCTGCTAAGGAGCGATACAAAGAGAAGAGGAGGGAAGAGAGACGCATTTTCAGGCGAAAGAAAAGGGAAGCGGAAATGCGTGAGTGCGAGAAAATTGAGATGCATGGTGACAGGAATGAGGTCCGAAAATTTTTCGAAAAAATAAGACGCCTGGCCGATGGTTTCAAGACCGGGGCCTCTTCCTGCAAGGATGAAAATGGGAATCTAGTGACAGATATCCAGAGTACACTGATGATGTGGAGGGAACACTTCTCTAGGCTTCTGAATATCCCGGAATCCCCAATTTTGGACGACAGCGTTGAAGTTCCGCTGCCCGACCATAGTGAAGTCTTGAAAGCTATAGCTCGGCTTAAAAACAACAAAGCCGCAGGAGCCGATGTCTTACCTGCTGAGCTCTTCAAGAATGGAGGCAAAGCTCTATTTAAATGCATTCATGAGCTTCTATGCAGAATATGGTCGGAAGAATGCATTCCAAACGATTGGAACCTCAGTGTGCTCTGCCCAATCCACAAGAAAGGCGATCCCACAATTTGCGCCAACTACCGTGGGATAAGCCTTCTAAATATCGCATATAAGGTTCTGTCGAGCGTACTATGTGAAAGACTGAAGCCCATCGTAAACCAGCTGATTGGACCTTATCAGTGTGGCTTCAGACCTGGCAAATCCACCATAGACCAGATATTTACGCTACGACAAATCTTGGAGAAGACCCTAGAAAAACAAATCGACACACACCATCTTTTTGTCGATTACAAAGCCGCCTACGACAGTCCAATAAGGAATCATCTATATTCCACCATGTCTGAATTTGGTATTCCTGCAAAGCTCATCCGCCTTTGCAGAATGACACTGAGCAACACCAGCAGCACAGTTAAAATCGGGAAGGACCTCACTCCTCCATTCGATACCAAACGAGGTTTCAGACAAGGTGCTTCCTTATCGTGCGACTTTTTCAACATAATGATGGAGAAGATCATCCGAGCTGCTGATTTGAGACGCAGTGGCACGATATTCTACAAAAGTATTATGCTGCTGGCGTATGCTGATGATATTGATATCATTGGCCATAATACGCGCGAAGTCAGTGCAGCATTCTCCAGGTTAGCGAAAGAGTCGAGTCGAATGGGTCTTGTAGTGAACGCAGATAAGACGAAATACCTAGTGTCAACAAATAAACAGACCCAGCGTCTTGGAAACCACGTCACTGTTGACAACATCTGCTTCGAGGTTGTTAAGGACTTCGTCTACCTGGGATCCAGCGTAAACTCTTTCAACGATGTCAGTATTGAGATAAAGCGAAGGATAACTCTTGCCAACAGGTGTTACTTTGGGCTGAGTAGGCAATTGAGAAGCAGAGCCCTCTCTCGACGAACAAAACTCACGCTCTATAAGTCACTAATCATGCCCGTCCTTTTATATGCAGCACAAACCTGGACGTTGAGCAGTTCTGATGAAAAGACTTTAGGAGCCTTCGAGAGAAAGATCCTTCGTAAGATCTTCGGTCCAATCTGCGTCAATGGCGAGTACCGAATTCGATGGAACCACGAGATGTATGAGCTGTACGCTGACATCGACATAGTTAAGCGTATTAAAATCGAGCGGCTCCGCTGGCTAGGTCATGTTGAGCGAATGGAAAACGACGCTCCAGCGAAAAAAATATTCGATTCGGTGCCCGGTGGTGGTCAACGCAGAAGAGGACGCCCACATCTTCGTTGGAAGGATCAGGTGTTGGATAACCTGACTACACTTGGTGTTTCCAACTGGCGCCAGCAAGCGTTAAATAGAAATGGCTGGCGCAATTTCTTATACGAGGCCAAAACCGACCTTGGGTTGTAAGCGCCAGATAAGTAAGTAAGTAAGTCGTGAGAACCAAGAACGAGCCTTTATTGGCGTATAATAAAATTTCATCCATCCACCGTTTTCCATAGCAGCAAGTTTTAAGTCCATGAAGTAATTCCATTGGCAGTTATGTTGCTTTGCGTAAGCAGTTCCCACGGCGTATCGATGACGTCTTCATTTTTTTTTTTTTTTTTTTTTTTTGCCATAATGTTAAAGAATTTATCTTTATTATCATACCATTACTTTTTTGTTAGCACCTATACTCAGTGAGTAACTCAGTGAGTAACTCAGTGAGTATTTGAAAACTCAGTGTTTCTACACGCAAAGAAAAAAAACGTTTATCGCCAATTTGCCGCAAACGAACTTCGTTTGTCGTGTTTGAAATCGTTATTCGCAAACGTTTCAACAGTTGTCATAATAACAGTTCAGTTGCGAGAAGCGAGTCATATAGTTGCAGGAAATTAATTTCGTTTGTCATAAACGCCAGTGATTTTTAAATTGCAGCAATTGAAAACTTCGTTTTTCCCAACTGAAAATTTTGTCTATTTTTCCCTTCGTTGTGTAAACATAACGCTTATAGTTTAGAGTTACTTTTTGGACAAATTGTTACTATATAAGGAAATTGGTAGTTTGCTTAATACGCGGACGGAGATAGCAACGGAGGTGCAATCCATAAGAAGACGGACGGACATAATGAGAAAGATTATTAATATAATAAATAATAATGACCCAAATAGCTTGCGGTAAATATATATAAGATATATTTTTAAGTTGTGACAACTGAATATTCGTTTGCGGCAAATACAGCTCGCAAACGAAGTATAGTTGGTGAATTTTTCAGTTGTAATTTTTCAGTAAACGAATAATTTCTTTGCGTGTATCATTCTTGTTCTGGTACCTACTGTTTGCGATTACTATCGTTTTGCCTACTATTTTATGCTTTTTCTACTCATAAAAGTACTTTTGTGTTGAATCTACTTCCTTCTTATCTATAACTTATCAATAACTGCTAGCAGCAGCTGAGTAAGAGCCCGAACAGAACCAAAGCGGCTGTCGGTTGTCGGGTGCGCTGTGCAACAAAATACATGAAAATGTATGCATCCTCCAAAAATGCAATCGCCGTAAAAATTTGCGACGGAAAAACGCCAGAATTGAATCAATTTTATTTTTCTTCTGACGGCTGGCGGATCAGTCTTTAAGTGCCGTAAGTGTTGCCATATTTTAGCTAAGAATTGGTTATGTTCAGTGCTGTTTTCTTAGTTTGTACCATGAGCTAACGTTTTGTTTTGTTTTGTGTGAGTGTTGTATATGTACCATTCAGATCCCGAACAGAATCAAAAATCGGTGCGACTGACGATCCTCTCTGGTCGTCAATCGCAGAGAACACCTCCAGAATTGCGACTGACGATTCAGTGTTGCTTTTACATATTTAGTTTTTTGACGTAGAATACGTCATTCTTGGAGGTAAGTAGGGTGGTTGATAGCGATCAGGTGTTGGTATTTATATAACTTTTTGAGCCTTTGGTGGGCCTAAAGTACTTATCGTACAATGTTAATGTTAGCACTTGTTGGTCTGCTTGTTCCTCAATGCGACAAAAATTGATGTTAGAACTCTCTAACTTATAAAAATTTTGCACAATTACATGAAATATAAAGCCAACATTTGATGTTTTTGTTTGCTTAAACTTGCTACCTATTTATCGACAGTTTCCGGTTTAATCGACCAAACCATAAAATTTGTATGGGAGCCCCCCTAAGGAGTGGTCGGAGGGAATAGGTGTCAAGGGCAAAAATGTTCCTTTTGCAAAAGTAATGGGGGTTGGTCATACATATTAACCCTTTCCGGCACTCTTTTAAAGGTCATATGCTCAGGTGTATGGAATAAATAAACAAAAACCATAAAATTTGTATGGCAGCCCCCCCTAAGGAGTGGTCGGAGGAAATAGATGTCAAAGGCAAAAATGTTCCTTTTGCAAAAGTAATGGGCAACGGTGATACATATTAATCCTTTCCGGCACAAACACAATAAAATTTGTATGGGAGCCCCCTCTAAGGAGTGGTCGGAGAGAATAGCTTTCAAAGGCAAAAATGTTCCTTTTGCAAAAATAATGGAGGTCGGTAATACATATTAACCCTCTCCGGCACTCTCTTAAAGGTCATATGCTCAGGTGTATGGAATAAATATACAAAAACCAAAATATTTGTAAGGGAGCCCCCCTAAGGAGTGGTCGGAGGGAATAGGTGTCAAAGGCAAAAATTTTCCTGTTGCAAAAGTAATGGGGGTCGGTCATACATATTAACCCTCTCCGGCACTCTCTTAAAGGTCATATGCTCAGTTGTATGGAATAAATATACAAAAACCATAAAATTTATATGGGAGCCCCCGAAAGGAAAGGTCGGAGGAAATAGGTGTGAAAGGAAAAAATGTTCCTTTTGCTAAAGTAATGGGGGTCGGTCATACATATTAACCCTCTCCGGCACTCTCTTAAAGATCATATGCTCAGGTGTATGGAATAAATATATAAAAACCATAAAATTTATTTGGGAGCCCCCGTAAGGAAAGGTCGGAGGAAATAGGTGTGAAAGGAAAAAATGTTCCTTTTGCTAAAGTAATGGGGGTCGGCTTAGGTGTATGGAATAAATATTTTTTTTTTTTTTTTATATTATATATAATAATAAAAATAACTATATATATATATAATAATTATAATTATATAATAATTACAATTATATATAATAATAAATAAAATAATATAAATAGCTCTTGTCGAAACTACTGTATCTTTTTATATACTTTTCTACTTTAGTTCAATGTATTGGTCTTTTCAATTGTGTGAATTCAACACAGACAAAGAAGAAATGTCATGATACAATAAAAATTAAGCTTTGAACATATCCTATTTCTTGCAAAAATATGACAACATTAATAGCACTCAGAGAGAAAATCGTCGGTTACAAGAGAAAAAATAGAATAGATTCTAATTGTGCGATATATCGTTGCGTTCGACGACCTGCTTTTTCATTCTGGACGTGTTCATACATTTCCACACATTCTATTGCTTTGCAATGTTGTCAACCGCAACGATTTTTGATTCTGTTGGGGCTCTCACACACCGAAAAGCAACGCTGATCCGACAAATCGCTCCTATTCTGGACGTGTTCTCAACGGATTTTGCCGAGAGAGGACCGACAACCGAAAGCCGCTTTGGTTCTGTCCGGACTCTGAAGCGGTTGGCGATTGTCGACAAATTTAGCATTGCTTTTCGTTTTGCACATCGTAAAATTGTCGTTTGGAGCTCAGATTATCACACAAACACAAATAAAAATGTCAAAAGATAGCAACAGTTAAGAACATAGCGCTGAACATACTCAATTATAAGCAATAATATGGCAACTCTTAGTATTTGGTTTGACAGCACTCAAAGAGAGATTCATTAGATTGATAGAGAAAAAATTAAATATATTCTAAACAGGCGATTCCTCGCTATTGTAAGCTCCTTGAGATTGTCGAAGGACGGTTTTATTCTGGATGTCTTCATACGTTTTCATATGTTATATGAAAACATGTTGCTTAAAAACATCTTCGACAATTGCTTTGATTAATACCCTAACCACTGAAACCATTGCAACAACCATAACCACCATAACCACCTTTGAGTAAGACCGCAGAAATATCAAGTAAATTAAAAAAATAAAACTTTTGCAAAAATAACTTTTAATTGAAATTCAAAATTGAAAGTTTTCGAGTTTAAAAGACATATTTGGTTTAAGGCAAAATTTCAACTTATATTGCTACGCTACTTCATATGAAAAAAAAAGTTTAAAAGTGCTTTTTGTATAATTTTCATAAAAGAAGCAACATTTTAATTTTTAAATTTCTTTTAAAAGAAAAAAAAAAGAAAAAACAAAATACTTTTTATGCCTTCAAACTGTTCCAAGATGATATTGAGAGCAATATAAAAATTCTTGAAAAACCTTGAGAGAAAAGTTGGAAATATTGTAAAATGTGCCATATAGTTAGTTATATTTGAGTGTTTTCAGCCACTTGTGACGTTTAAACAAACGTTTTTCAAGGTTTCTTTTTTTTTTTAAATTTTTGTTTTTCGTTATTCTTGATTTACTTTTCATACCTGGAAGCACTTTGAGCACTTTAACTGACAGCATTTTGATATGATGTGCTGTGATGTGCTAAGACAGCAGCTGCAGCAACAACAACAAAAACAGCAATCAAAAGGAATGCACATAACAACCGACAGACAAACAAACGAATATTTCAGCTGTAGAAAATTTCAAAATGTGGAATGTAGAGCATTTTTGGCAAAGAAAATTTGATGTTGCAGGAATTTGGATGCAGGCAAAATGGAAAGAAAAGTTTGACTGAAAATAGCTGATTTTGCTGATTTTATTTTTTCTTAATGCATGTGGCCGAGTTATGTACCGTACCTATACCGATATACGTATATTAAAATTATATAAGTTTTTGCGCTACTCGTGTGGAACTTGCAGAAAACATTGCCGGAAGTAATTTGCTCGCTGGTACAGACACATACACACAAAGGAAGCTCTGATTGATGTAATACCAAGAATTTCATCTTAAACAAGAATTGTGCAAGCTTCTTTTGCAGCTGCCTGCATGCCTGGCAGGCAGCTTTCTTACCAACTAATTAGCACACATTTTGGTGAAGGTTGAGAGCTGCATGTGCTGTGCCTTAACATAATGTTTCTAAGAAATGTTGTTGCTCTTGACTTGTTGCTTTTGTCAGCTGCTTTAAATTTAATTTACATCATCAAAAGTCTTAAATTTAAATCTTGAAAAAAAACCCGCTGTTGTTAACCAGCACAACCAGTGCATGTGTCTGCTTTAGGTGCTCATTAATTTTCCAACCAGTCTGACACTGACTGGCTGCAAATGAAGACAAGACAAAAGTAACAAAAAAAAAAAAAAAAGAAGCCAGATGCGCTGCACTGTAAAAAATGACAGAAAAGCGCCATCTACCTGCAGTTTTAATTTAATTCCCAGCTTAATTACAGCAACAACGTCGCTGCGTCAGGATAATAAAATAAAAAGTTAAAGCCAGGCAAAAGAAAAAAAAAACTGACAAAGCCGCACAAGCAGCTGCGGCCTTATAACAGCAAGCTTTGCCGAGCTGCTGCTTATGCTCTTGCTCCTTGTTATTGTTGTTGTTGCTGCTGTTGCTGGCAGGATATATGCAATTGTTGCTTATTTGAATTACCCG
The DNA here is from genome assembly GCA_943735915.1 of Pherbina coryleti. NCBI lineage: Eukaryota > Metazoa > Arthropoda > Insecta > Diptera > Sciomyzidae > Pherbina > Pherbina coryleti. The sequence goes on along the minus strand of OX030949.1, from coordinate 156,434,731 downwards.
GTTATACGAAGTGCGACGCTTAAAATGGTGGCTTAAAAACGTTTAAAAAATTGTATTAATTTTGGTTGACGCTGAAAACCACATCCTTGGCGGTTGCCTTAAATAAGGACATTTTAATATAATGATGCTTTTAATTTTGAAATCTTGTTAGTTCGCGCCAGCTACTTAAAAATTGGCAACGTGTACTTTTTAATTTATTTTTTTGCCACACATAAGCAGACAGTAAAATAATTTGTCAAATAAGAGTGAAATCATGTAAATGTCAATGTCAATGTCAATGTCAATGTCAATGTCAATGTCAATGTCAATGTCAATGTCAATGTCAATGTCAATTTCAATGTCAATGTCAATGTCAATGTCAATGTCAATATCAATGTCAATGTCAATGTTAATGTTAATGTTAATGTTAATGTTAATGTTAATGTTAATGTTAATGTTAATGTTAATGTTAATGTTAATGTTAATGTTAATGTTAATGTTAATGTTAATGTTAATGTTAATGTTAATGTTAATGTTAATGTTAGTGTTAATGATAATGTTAATGTTAATGTTAATGTTAATGTTAATGTTAATGTTAATGTTAATGTTAATGTTAATGTTAATGTTAATGTTAATGTTAATGTTAATGTTAATGTTAATGTTAATGTTAATGTTAATGTTAATGTTAATGTTAATGTTAATGTTAATGTTAATGTTAATGTTAATGTTAATGTTAATGTTAATGTTAATGTTAATGTTAATGTTAATGTTAATGTTAATGTTAATGTTAATGTTAATGTTAATGTTAATGTTAATGTTAATGTTAATGTTAATGTTAATGTTAATGTTAATGTTAATGTTAATGTTAATGTTAATGTTAATGTTAATGTTAATGTTAATGTTAATGTTAATGTTAATGTTAATGTTAATGTTAATGTTAATGTTAATGTTAATGTTAATGTTAATGTTAATGTTAATGTTAATGTTAATGTTAATGTTAATGTTAATGTTAATGTTAATGTTAATGTTAATGTTAATGTTAATGTTAATGTTAATGTTAATGTCAATGTCAATGTCAATGTTCATTTAAATGTTAATGTTAATGTTAATGTTAATGTTAATGTTAATGTTAATGTTAATGTCAATGTCAATGTCAATGTTAATTTTAATGTTAATTTTAATGTCAATGTTAATGTCAATGTTAATTTTAATGTAAATGTTAATGTAACTGTTAACGTTAATGTTTATGTTTATGTTTATGTTAATGTTAATGTTAATGTTAATGTTAATGTTAATGTTAATGTTAATGTTAATGTTAATGTTAATGTTAATGTTAATGTTAATGTTAACGTTAATGTTAATGTTAATGTTAATGTTAATGTTAATGTTAATGTTAATGTTAATGTTAATGTTAATGTCAATGTCAATGTCAATGTCAATGTCAATTTCAATGTCAATGTCAATGTCAATGTCAATGTCAATGTCAATGTCAATGTCAATGTCAATGTAAATGTCAATGTCAATGTCAATGTCAATGCCAATGTCAATGTCAATATCAATGTCAATGTCAATGTCAATGTCAATGTCAATGTCAATGTCAATGTCAATGTCAATGTCAATGTCAATGTCAATGTCAATGTCAATATCAATGTCAATGTCAATGTCAATGTCAATGTCAATGTCAATGTCAATGTCAATGTCAATGTCAATGTCAATGTCAATGTCAATGTCACTGTCAATGTCAATGTCAATGTCAATGTCAATGTCAATTTAAATGTCAATGTTAATGTTTATGTTAATGTTCATGTTAATGTTAATGTTAATGTTAATGTTAATGTTAATGTTAATGTTAATGTTAATGTTAATGTTAATGTTAATGTTAATGTTAATGTTAATGTTAATGTTAGTGTTAATGTGTATGTTAGTGTTAATGTTAATGTTAATGTTAATGTTAATGTTAATGTTAATGTTAATGTTAATGTTTATGTTTATGTTAATGTTTATGTTTATGTTAATGTTAATGTTAATGTTAATGTTAATGTTAATGTTAATGTTAATGTTAATGTTAATGTTAATGTTAATGTTAATGTTAATGTTAATGTTAATGTTAATGTTAATGTTAATGTTAATGTTAATGTTAATGTTAATGTTAATGTTAATGTTAATGTTAATGTTAATGTTAATGTTAATGTTAATGTTAATGTTAATGTTAATGTTAATGTAAATGTTAATGTTAATGTTAATGTTAATGTTAATGTTAATGGTAATGTTAATGTTAATGTTAATGTTAATGTTAATGTTAATGTTAATGTTAATGTTAATTTTAATGTTAATGTTAATGTTAATGTTAATTTTAATCTTAATGTTAATGTTTATGTTAATGTTAATGTTAATGTTAATGTTAACGTTAATTTTTAGGTTCATAAGTGACCATAGCAGTGCTTGCCTTCTTATTATAACAACATCTCACTTGATATATTTCGTTCGCCATACTGACATAAGTACTATTTATATGTAAATTATACTGCATTGTAGGCGTATACTTATTATTAATTTATACGAGTATCTAATCGAAAAATACTTTCGTTAGATTGTTTTCCAAACATGCTGCTGCTGTTGCTGCTACTGCTACTACTACTGACGCATAAGCCAACACAAGGACGCACGCAGACAGGAGCACGTGTGTTTAAACACATACAAGCACGCACACAAAAACATACAAAACACTTAGCGTACGAATACACATAATATCAGAAGAATACAAATAAAATATTTATAAAAAAAAACAAAACAAAACAAAACTCATTTAAATGCTTGCATTGCAGTAAATTGTGTCGCATTCATCGATCCTTTCTGTCGCTCGTCCTTGGTGTCAATACAGTAGCAAATATGGAGCAAAAGCACAAAAGAAATAAAAAGAAACAAATAATATAAAATATACAAATATATACACACACTTAGCTACAAACAAATATACATTCCGACACATAGTCGTAGCCAAACATAAACAATGCTATGCAAACAAGCAGAAAAATAAAAACAAACACCAACACAAATATCAGTAGAGCAACAATTTTTGCTAAACAACAAATAAAAAAAGCTATCGACACAGCAATTTTTTTTAAATTCAAATCGATAAGGATTCTTTTTGTATGCTTTTTGTTGTTATTGTTATTGTTGTGCGAGCAAAGCAATTCAAATGGCTGATTAAATCCCAGCGTGGTGCTATATTTGTGTGTATGTATGTAGTATGTGTGCGTTTGTTCAGACCTTCAGACAGACGGAAAGACAGACAGACAAACAGTTGTATTAAATGGTTTTGTCATCGCTTAGTTGTTTGTCTGTCTGTCTGTTTCCGCATTAATTTAAAATTTTTTAAATAATTTATTTTTGGATGCTTTTTTATCTACTTTACTTATACTTTCAATTCTCTTCTTTGCTTTACATATCTTTTTTTCTATTTGCTTGCTGCAAACGCTAATGTGTTGAGCTGTATATTTAAATAACTTAATGTGTCCTTATTACTTGCTCTCTTGCGCCATCATTGCCCTGCTAAGCCGTTGCATATAAATACATACAAAACTGTTCTAAATATAGAGCAAATATGTGTGTGTGTGGGACGATTTGTATACATTTTGTGTTTTTGTTATACGCTACCAAATTGAATCAATAACTCATTCATTCATTCATTCATTCTTTCAGTCATTCATTCATTTATTCCGCATTCATTCTAGTGAAGGTTTTTTCCGGTTTCATGGTTTCCCGGCTTTGCTTTTCAGTTTCGTAAGACTTCCTTTAGTTTTTTGATTGATTTGTTTACGATTGATTTGCCCAACCGTATCAAAGTGAAAGCCACCATTTTGTGGCCAATGACAGAATTACTTTTGTGCTTAATTTTGATGGATGTCGAGAACAGTGAAAATGTATTTTTCAATACAAGTGGGCGAAAGTTTGAGTGTGTGTGTGTTTGTGTGTGCGTGTTAAAACTAAGCAGCTTTAGGCTTTTGACAGCTATGCCAAATGTAAATAAGTTCAACTTAAGTTCTTGTTCTTGTTGTTTATAAAGGTGTAACAGGCTTTGTTTACGAAGGAAAATCTTGCCAACACCATTTACCAAACATTTTACCAAAAAAAAATTTATAATTATAAGAAAAAAGTTTATGAAATTACTAACAACAATATTTTTAAAGGTCAGTTGTTTATAAGAGCCAAATGAAAGTAAAATAACTGAGGAAATGATGAATTTGTTTGGGTTGCTTGTAAAAGGTAATAACTTTTATTATAAAACAATTTTTTGTGAGTTGAGTTTTTGTTTTGATGGTAATGCTTGCATTTAATTCAATTGATTTTAATACTTTTAAAGTATTAAAACCCCCTCCCCCTCTTATTTAGCTAGAAATCGAGAATAGCTCAAAAATATTACCCTTGCCTGCGACTCCTTCTTGTATCAAATATTCGACTCGAAGATTTCATAGGAACATTGTTTTTGTGATCATTGAATTTTGAATTCACTAGGATTTATTAAATTTTACTAAATAAGACACCTGAACCCTCTACACGCCGATCACGTAGAAAGCTTCATTGGCTCCCTTCTGAAAATGCAGTCTTGTGTTCATCATCGAAGCACCTTTATAAACATTTTTCCACTAGCGCGAGAACAAACAGCGCAGGCCATAAAAGGTTATCAACGTTCAGTGACACTATTTTTGTCACTGCCACCATTTTGGCATTTTGCTAGTTTCCTTACGATGCTGCAATGCTGCCAACAACACTTGAAGTTTGCCTTTTATGAGCCTATGTTAAACAAAAACAAAAACCATGCCTAATCAAAACAAAAGAAAAAAAAAAAAATGACACAAAAAAACCGGAAACAATACGTGCGGCTCTTTGCCACTACATACGGGTGTGTATGGGGGTTTTTTTTTTGTCACTTTGTTTTTATTTTTTGTTGCTTATGATGCTGCTGGTGCCCTGCGTGAATGTGTTTGCATCCTGCGGCATCAATGAAGAGAGAGAGAGAGTCTTTTAGTGCAGGCTGGACACTTTTGCTGACGCTGCTAATCAGATTTTGTAGATAGGACACACACAGACACTTGTGCGCATACACATAAACACGCACAGAAACACAGATACCAACACACGTTCGTGGATTTAAATCCATACACTAACACCCACGACTAGTTAAGAGGCGTCACTTTGATGTTGTCTGCATGTGTTTTGCGAAATGGTCTCAAAATAACCCATTTTCAATTTGCGCACTCATACATATGAGCGGACGGGTTGGGCTAGGCTAGCAAAAGGCTATAAATTGAAGCGATTTTAGGAAAAAAACAAAAAATGATAAGAAAAAAAAAACGCACAAAAAGCCAAACTCTAACAAAAAGTCGCAGAAAAACGTCAAAGGATACGTTTTTTTAAGTATCGCTGCCTAGACTGCGGCATGTGGATAGAAAAGATGAGATGCGTTGAAAGGAGTTAAGCTGCAGAGATCGATGAAACAGCGTAACTGAGGAAAAAAAAACATAAATATGTGTGCGCAATGTTTGCAGTACGCTTTGTTTATATGGATTTGTCAATTGAGTGTGGGTGTGGACTTGCCTTTTTGATGGATTACAGCTTTGAATAAAAATACACAAACAGATTTCTTAAAAAAACGGAAACTTTTAAAAATATTTTCTAAAAATTTGAAGAGCTTGTTTTCTTGGATAAGTTGGTTTAGAAAGCATAAAAGCCGTTCTAGGAACAATTTGTATAGCTTTTGACGAAAAACGTGATGTAACAAATTGGCAAATATGTCATGTGATGTGCGTGTCATGTCATATGTATGTCATGTCATAGGTGTATCATGTCATATGTATGTAATATCATATGTATGTCATGTCATATGTATATCATGTCATATCTATGTCAAGTCATATGCATGTTATGTCATATGCCATGTCATATGTATATTTGTAATGTCATGTTTTATGTTATGTCATGCATCATGTCATGTCAAATGTCATGTCATATGTCATGTCATATGTCATGTCATATGTCATATCATATGTCATGTCATATGTCATGTCATATGTCATGTCATATGTCATGTCATATGTCATGTCATATGTCATGTCATATGTCATGTCATATGTCATGTCATATGTCATGTCATATGTCATGTCATATGTCATGTCATATGTCATGTCATATGACACCATATGTCATATCATATATCCTGTACCTAGAACATTAAAATATGACCTCAATTAAAAAATTGCTCTCTTGTTCCTTAACATAAATAAAAGTAAAACAGACTATTAGGCCGTTGTTATGCAGACGCTCATATGATCCACGATCTCGTCCTTTTTAACGCTCTTTTTTCGTATGATGAGCTCTGTGATGAAAGTATGTTATACAGACGGTCATTTGATCCCTGAACACTAGTACACTTTTTGCTACTTTCAATACATTATGGAAAAAAGTATCACGAGCATGAGTATGGTGAGTGTTGCTATTAAGCAGGTTTCGTTACTGCTTTAATGCATTTCGTACTAGAAGTGTACTATTTTCATGCAAAAACACAAATATTGTGAATAATTGCAAAGCGCAACACTGTTTGGATCGCGTGATTCCATATTATTTTTGAATCATTTGGTGACCATTCTGGGCAAAATAAATTCCCTCGCTTACTCTTTCAAATTTCCCTTTTACATTGAAACAACAACAAATGCGTGACCGTGATGAGCCTGTGAGTTTCTGCATAACAACGGCCTTAGCCTTAACTGCAGGTGAAAATATGCAGGTCATATGTTATGTACGTAATGTCATGTCTTATGTCTCCTTATATATCATGTCTTATGTCATGTCATGTCATGTATAATGCCTTATGTCATGCAATATGTCATATCTTATGTCAAGTCATATTATTTACGTAATGCCATGTCTAATATCACGTCATAAACAATGTCTTATGTCATGTCATATGATATATCAAATGACATTTTATGTGTCCTATCAAATGTCATGTCATATATTATGTTATATGTCATGTACTATTTCATGTCATAAGTCATGTCATGTCTCATGTTAAATGACATTTCATGTCATGTCAAATGTTATGTGATATTTTATATCATATCTCATGTAATATGTCATGTCATATGTTATGTCATATGTCATGTCATATGTCAAGTCATATGTCAAGTCATATGTCATGCCATATATCATGTCATTTGTTATGTTATATATCATGTCATATGTCATATGTCATGTCATATTCCATGTACCTAGAACATAAAAATATGACCTCAATTAAAAAATTGCTTTCTTGTTCCTTAAGATATTTGTAAGTAAAAAAGCTTTTTAGCCTTAACTGCAGGTGGAAATATGCAGATCATATGTATGTACGTAATGTCATGTCTTATGTCTCATCATATATCATGTCTTATGTCATGTCATATATATTGCCTTATGTCATGTCATATGTCATGTCATAATATGTAATGTCATAGGTATGTACGTAATGCCATGCCTTATATGACGTCAGATATAATGTCGCATGTCATGTCATATAATATATCAAATGAAATTTCATGTGTAATGTCAAATGTCATGTCATATGTCATGTACTATGACCTGTCATATCACATCTCATGTCAAATGACATTTCATATGTCATGTCAAATGTCATGTAATATGTCATGTCATATCTCATGTAATTTGTCATATAAATGTGTTATGTCATATGTGTTTATGGAATGTTATGTCTTATTTCACGTCATATATCATGTCTTATGTCACGTCATGTGTCATATGTCATGTCATATGTCATGCCATATGTTATGTCATACGTCAGGTCATATGTCATGTCATATGTCATGTCATATTTTATGTCATATGTCATGTCATATGTTATGTCATATGTCATGTCATATGTCACGTCATATATGATGTCATTTGTCATGTTGTGTATCATGTCATATGTTATGTTATATGTCATGAGCCTGAAACATAAAAATGTTCGTTAACATCTACGTAAGTAAAAAAGCTTTTTAGCCTTAACTGCAGGTGTAAATGAATATTTTCTGCACCTTTTAAGCAGCAGGGTGGCTATAAATGCTTTATACAACTCCCAAAAAGTTTAAACTTCTATATTAAAATATATTGATATAGCACAAAAATTCTTAAAACAAAGTTTAACTATTACATTCTTCTTTTAAAGAACAAACAAATTTCTCTGAAGGTTTTCATAAATATTTTAGAAAATTCCTTACAATTTTCTCTTATGCACAGCATGCGGCATAAATAGTTAATGAAGCAACTTTAGATAACAGGCAAGCGTTATATTTAGTGCTACAGAAAACAAGGAAGCGAAAAAAAAGAACAAAAACACGTCTTATTTTTAGGGTATTAATGGACACATGAAGTTACGAAGAAAGGAAAAAAATGTTTTTTTTCAAGACAAACACATAAGCAACATGTTAAAAAAAAAGTCACAAGGCGAAAAAGTAAAAAACTAAATAAAAATAAATAGTTCAAAAGCACAAAAGCTGCAGCGCTCAAGGCAGAGAAGAAAAAGAAAAGCAGGAAGAAGAAGTAGTTAAGAAAAACATTAACTAGACTGTGAAGAAGACTTTAAGTTAATGAATTTTAGCCGCTATTCTTAGGCAACACAAAGACAAGGCCAAACAAATACTAGCAGAAAATAAACAAAAACATACAAATATGTGTGTGTAAATAAGCAGACAAGATAACAAACGACAGCTAAAGCAGATGGAGAAAGAAATAATTTAGTTAAGGCAGGCAAGAGACAAAAGAATTAAATGCAGCGACAAAGAGCGATTGAAATTAAGGACATTGATGATGACAACAAAACAATAAAGAAATGGCAAAACAAAAAAAAAAAAAAAGAAAAAACAAGTTAAACTTTAGACCAAAACAAGCTAAAATAAAGTAAAACAAAAATAAAATCGATTTTATAAACAACGAAAAAACCTAACATATACTCAGAGAAAGATAAAAATAGAGCAGTTGAGCATCCTTTGCAGGGCGTTAGTGTGCGCAAAAAAGGATTACTTTTGGGTCATTCCAAAATGTATACGAAATAAAAAATAAAAAAACGAGATAGACATGATAGCGTGGATAGAAGTAAATTTAATTTAATGTCGTTTGATAGAGGCATTGAGATTTTTGTTTTTTTTTTTGTCCACTCCTTTCAAAGATAAAGCAAAACTGCGATGAAAGACAGCGGAAATAAATAAATAAAAGAATGTCTGAGTGAATCTCAAGTAGCGTTAATGAAATGAGCAAATTATTTTTAATTTTATTTCTTTAATTATAATTTTGGCTGTCTACCCTTTTTTGATGTTCCCAGTTAAGTTATAGATAGTTAGGGGAAGGTGGGGACCCTTCGTACGGTTTCCACATTTTATTTTATAATTTTTTTATTTTTTCATGAATCAATCTCCTGACAGCTTAAATGTATAGTCTAACTATCTGAGATTCATATAAAAAAATTACAGATGATTTCATCTGATGTTTCAACCATAACTATGATTTAAACTAAATCTGGAATATGTACGAATCTGCCCCAACAACGGGGCACCTATATACAGTGTTGGGGGTACGTTCGTTCGCTGTGGGGTAGTTTCGTACGTGCGATTAAAACGACACATATAAATTATTAGCAATGAAATTAAACACAAAAATAAAGCTTTAACTTCTATTAAACAAAAATACAATACTTTTCTTATAGTCAACAAAAATTACATAGCTTTTATGTACAACAAAACTTAAGTGACTTTTCTTAAAATTAACGAAAATCAAATTACATTCCTCTAACAATATCACTGCAAAAAGTTGTTTGTTTATTAACAAAATAATAAAAACGATTGAACGGGGCTAGATGAAATCAGTTTCTTTTTCCAACAAGATAATGACCCCAAGCACAAGTCGCGTTTGGTCACAGAATGGCTGCCTTTAAAAGTACCACACCAGTTTCATACACCCCCACAATCTCCAGATCTCAACATAATTGAAAATGTGTGGGACCTTATTGAAAAAAGGATCAGGCACCATCATATTACATCCCAAGATTCGCTTGAACAAGCTATATTAGAAGAATGGAATGCAATTACCCCACAAGAAATCGAAAAACTATCTTTGGGATTGAAAAATGAACTCCAAGCGAAAGGATATCAAACGAAGTACTAAAATATTAAAAAATTAGTTTTTGATTTAATTTTTTTGTTATTGTGTTGTGATATATTCATGGAATAAAAATATATAAAAAAATTTTTGCATCAGCTTAAAAGTGTACAATTTCAATGATTGTTAAAGAGAAAATGTTTTGTTTCTAAACTTTAATATAATATATATATATACGTACATCAACGATAGTAAAACACAGTTAATGCAAGTATTAGCAATAAGCACACTTACACAGTAAATCGTACCTACCTACCAGTTGAGGCACATTCGTACGCGTTCAAACGTGCCCCATCTAGTTCCGTCCGAAAGTACCCCACTAACAAAATAACAACAAAATATAACCTCTTTTAATATTAATAGGAAAACGTCATAAATTAAGTATTGAAAACTTATCTTAAGTATATTTTGCTACTTACTGATAGAATACTCTACACGAAAACCTTTTTTATCTACGGTAACAATAGGCAAAAACATTGATCAAAAAATTACTTACCCATCGCGAAAACACGTTCGTGCCTGCCACTTCACTCTCACCAATGCGAATGGCGCGATACTACCCAGCTAGCATTTTCAATCGTAGACGACTCTTCCGCGATACGACCGGGCGATTAAAGAAATCGTCTACGATGTCCTATTCCGATCGCGCAAGTTCAGTACAACGGTAGAAACTGTGTCAAGCCGGCGACTCTTCCATTTGAGTCGTATACGATGCGCAGAAAAGATTTGCGTAAGGTGCTTTTATTCCTACTTTAAACGACCCTTGAAGCAATCGCCTAATTGAGTCGTCTACGATGCTCAGGAAAGAATCGCTGAAGAGTCTTGAAACTATTGCCAAGACGATCTTTAATTTACCCCAAATGCTTCAAAATAAAAACCATTGTTCTGTATTGTTCATTTTTTAATTGTAATATATGTAATTAGTTAAAACTCGTATAAATAAAATAAAAATAATTCAATTATTAATTAAAAAAAAAAAAACAAAATTCAGACATAGAAAAAAAAATATATAAAAAATAAATTATGGAGCTAAATCCCCCTCATTTTCTTCGTCATCCTTCTTGGTCCGATCACCCTTCCTGAGTCGGTCACCAGCATGGACAAAATGTTGCTTTAGCACTTTATTTATTCCTGCGTCGTCACCTTTAAATTTTGAGAGACATACATCTTAAAAAATAAAAACAAATTAGGAAACTGTAAGAGCATGAAATAAAAAGTACTTACTTGCTATAATTCTTGGACACGTGTTCACTAGCTAACAACTGAGTTAATATGAAGCAAACATCAGTTGTTCCTTGTAAACTTTTCTAAACACAATGGTTAAATTCGCCAAACGATCGCGGGAATGCGTAAGCGGCGATTCCTAAACATAAGGGTTAAATTCGCCAAACCTTTTTTAGAGTAACACAAGTACACGAATGGTCGTCAGAACGATTAAACGACGATTGTAGAGTAACAAAAAAAAAAAACACTCGTCGATCAATCATCAAAATGAGTCGCATTCTTGCTTGCACTCTTTTAATGCTCGCCAAGATGCGTGAACGACGATTCTCTCGTCCAAAAATCGTCACAACGACTCGCAATGGCATCATTTGGAAGAGCAAAATAAAATTGTACTTAACAATCGTCTTGACGATTAAAAAAAGAATCGCGAAATGATCGCGATCGTCATACAAGCTTCCAAATGCTAGCTGGGTTGGTACCTCGACTGACGCACACATACAAAAGCAAGACCGTAAATTGTTTCGTTCAAGTTTTATTTTGACTGTATGAATGTGCCCCGCGTACGCAGGGTAACGATCTTCCCCTACATAGGAGGTGCCACACCTCACACCTTCCAGTTGCGTTCATATTTTTATTTTTGTAAAAATTTCTGAATGCTTAACACATAAATTTCAATATAAATACTACAAGTTTCATCTTCAGCACGATTTATCTCTCAAAAAGTCTAAGTTTTATGGATAGTAGCCTCCCTATTGCTTCAATAGAACCCATAGTTCTTATTGTAACTTTATTGTAATAAGTTTATTTTTTTGTGGCCTTTGTTGCTATAGAACATTGTGTCAAATTGACAGACGATCACGTTTTGTGTTTTAAAAAATTGAAAACATTTGAAGGTTAAAGAAAAAAAAATATTGATCGGAAAACTTTCGCAAAATTTGGAGCTTTTGTCACACATTTGTATATGGTTGAGTGGATTGTTTCTTCTTTTTTTTTTGTGTTTTTTTTTTGTATTTTTTTTTTGTATTTTTTTTTTTTTTGTATTTATTTTTTTACTCAAACGCAGTGAGCCGTTTAACAAGTACCTACAAGTGCATTTGTTTGCTTTTTGGTTGACTGGCCATTTAAGTCATGACAGGGTTAAGCACGTTGAACTGGCTGTCTTTGTTCTCGGCTGTTATTCAATTACAGAAGGCACAAAATAAATAATTAAGTAAATGACTGACTGAGTGAGTGAGTGAGTGAGTGAGTTCTTCTTGATTGAGTGACAAGGTTATTGTAAATGTTTGATGTTATGAAATACTGTGTATTTTGAATGCTTAAGGACAGGTTTTTCCTTTTATTATCTCTTATTTTATATCTGCTGTCAGTAGGTCGTTTCATCTGTCTGTCGGTCGGCTTGTTTGATTATTTATATTATTAATTAAATTAATAATACACAAAAGAAGCTCCACAATAACAATATTATGAACTCAAACTTAAATAACAACAACAACGAAGAAAAAAAAATACAAAAACAAAAACAACAACAACGTCAACATCAACAAAAAATCTAATTGCGTACAAAAGGCTTTTTCTTTGGTTTTATTTTTGCATCTCAAAAACTTTCAGAGCTAATTAAATAATTTTGTGTCTTTCAAAGGTTTCTTAGAATAGGTTTTATGCCCAAGAATCAGTTTCATGCCCAAGTAGCAAAGTTATTAATTTTATAATTAAAAAAAAAATTCATTAGTTCATGAAGAGCAAACGAAGGAAGAAACACACAATTTTTACTCTGAAGCCTTGAGCTGTTGTCTTTGCGCTAAATTATTAAATGAAATAATGTAGCATTTGACCTGAAGACTGTTTTATTTAACTGTATAGGGTGACTAACTGATCAGTTTCTTATCGAAATTCAATGACAATCTTCCTTCGACTGCACCACATGCAAAGATGTGGCGAAATCCTTCTGGAAGGACGTTGGGCACATTCCACTGCATTTTGATGCTTGACAAAATTAAACCACATGCAAAAGTATACGACTTGTTTATTGCAATTTAAGAAAAATTTCAATTCGAAAGCATATTTTTCGTATTATTCAACTTAAAATATATAAAAAATTAGCAAATCTACACATACATATAAGACTATAAATTTTTCCTGGTGTGAAAATTTATGAAGCAATCGATGTGCAAAGTAACATCACATTTGATACATTTGGTTGTCGATTTTTTGGAGCAAATGCGACATTTTAATTGCTGCTTTTTTCCTGATGTTAATTCTGGTAGGCTACAAATAAAATGGTCTATACCATCTGTCCATCTGACTGTCCACCAAAGCAGTGTTACTGGGTCGTCCTCGCTGGGTTGTAACTCTCTTGTTAGACTCCAAAATGCTGCAGACTAATCTTCTTCTAAAAGATAGATGATCTATTTTCTCCTCGTTTCTGCAATAAAGCTGCCATGAGTTTTGCTCGCAGACGTCAATAAGATGTGTAATAAGAGGAAAATACCATTTTTCCCTCTTATTCCACATCTGTAAAGCCCAATATTTTGATCTGCTCTGTCGATTCCGCACATAAATTGGTTATAATTATGCAAAACTTTTGGCTGCGGAATAGAAATAGTCTTCTTTTTTTCTCGAGAAAATCGTTCCACATATTTCAATGGCGTCACTGAATCGAAGTTTGTCGCGATGGTCACAACGCTGTTATCATTCCATCTGGTCAAATTTATCATTGTATTCGAATCAGTGACGTAATCGTATACTCCTCTCTCTTTCTTTTTCATTTTGTCTATGTGGAGTAGAGTGCAGCTCTTGTCTATACGATTTGCTCGTATTGTTCCTGTCGCTTCGATACCTCTCTCTTTCAGATCATTCAGTAAATCAATACTTGTATATAAATTGTCGAAAAATATTCGAAATGGTAGGAAGTTGATCGGCGTATGTCATTACAACACCATATCCTAGACCTTTATGTTGGTAAATGCTTGTTTTGGTGTTTGCACCTTGATAAGGCTCGAGCCAAGGTAAATAGCCATTCGATGTGCCACCGCACCAAAATTTCATGCCAAATCTGATGGGCTTACCTAATAACACATTTTTAAATTTATAATTCTGGCTATATGACATGTTCCAAAACCTACCTTTGATAAACTGCTTCGCTCCATGACTTCCAAAATACGGCACCATCGACTCATCAACATAATGATTTTGTTCATGAGGAAGAAAATTCATACACCTTTCATTTACCATATCTAGCAATGGGCGGATTTTAGCGAATCGGTCAGTTTTATCAAGTATGTCATTGTCACATACGTGCAAGTTAGACATTATATGTTGAAAGCGATTTCGAGACATTGCATCTGCGACTAACGAATTGTGGCTGTCAGAGTTTGACTCCCAATACATTCGCTTGCGTGGAACTTTTATGTAGCCACTTAGCAATAACATGGGCGCCTCGGTAGTCGAGTTGTTAGCGTGCTCGACTGCCACCCCAGAGGTCCCGGGTTCGATTCCCGGCCAGGCCATGGTCCTTCGGTTTAAAAAAAACCTTTCTAAATTTTCTCTCCTCATTTCTAATCAACTGAAATTTAAAAATTCATCAATATTTACGACTTGAAGTTGTAGTTGATGGTAGAGAAGTTTGTGGATGAGATTGCCTTATAACTTGAATTGGCTGAGGTAAAGGCATAACACTTACCTCTGATTCAAATTCACATGTTTCTTTGGCTTTCCACCACGCTTAGAACATTCTACACATGTTTCACTTGATTGCCCTTTCCTTCCCACTAAAACTATCACCCCATTTCGAACCAAGGCATACTTGACTGAATAGGTATTCCACCTGAAATCCTTGGTTCAAAGCTAAAAAAAAAAAAAAAGAATCCTCTAACTCAAATTTCCGCCAATTATAAACACGTACCTCTTTCTTTCGTTTGGGTTCATGAAGCTTTGGTGGTGTTGGCGGTGTCCTTTTACGGCTTGATTTTGGCAAATTTACTACGGATCCAAATGATGTTGGTTCCAGTTCTTCAGTCAAAAAGTCATCGTTTTGTTCTGTGACAATCTCAGCCAGAGAACATAGCTGAGATCCTTTCAAATTGTTTATGGAAGGGTTGTCTTCATCTCCAGAGTCCTCATCAGTAACATTTCCATTACTATGATTTGGTGGAAGAACTGCAATATTTAATCCATTTTCAAGGATATCATCATCGTCAGAGGATTCAATAATTTCTAAAAGCTCATTGAGTGTGATTTTTCGCCTAAAACAAAAAGATGACGTTTAAGCCCAAAGTCCTTCTGGAAAGTTCGCAAAGTTTGCAGCCCCACTGATAGCAAGCAAACATATTTTAGAAGTCAACTCCGATGTAAACACGTTTCAAAATAATATCTTTATACTATTTTAATAGTTTAGGTTGTTTTTTCTTTTCTTTCTCACCTTCTCACTAAATAAAACTCACCTGTTTACGGTAATATCCACAAATTCAGCCATCGAAAATAAATCTCACTTTTCACTGTCCAAAACACCACTAAACAAGTGAAAACAAAAACAACTGATGCCACCAAATTAAATTTATGTTCATACGGTACCTAAAAACAATCGTTCGCCTACAGTGTTCTAATTGGATAATTTTTAAAAATTAAAATCTGACAGTGATGCTTGAAAACCTTCTGGAAGGACGTTGGGTTTATCTGAGTTAAATCTAAAAATTCAGTTTTTCATTTTAAAACAGTTTACAAATAAATAAAAATTAGCCTTCATTTGCTCGTTAATGGATTTATAACTGGATTGTAAAGGTTTTTTATATTTGTTTATAATTGAGTTCGCATATGATTCGTAAGTGATACTTTTCAATACTGTTTACCTAACCATGAACACGATTCATTGATTTATTACAAAAATTGAAATGGCCGAGTGGTAGTACAAGCGAACTTCAATCACATCGAACATCAGTTCAATCCAAGTAATGGTATTTTTTATTTTTTTATATTGAATATGCAGTCTACATATATATAAAAAAAAAAACAATGGGTCATTTTAGTTCATGAAAACACTATGACTGAGCTTTATATGAAAAAATTAAAACATTCTCTTTGACATCATCATCATCATAAGAATCATCATCGGCACAATCAATATCATCAGCTTTATCAGTATTATCGTCATCATTATCATCAAAATCATCATCATTATCATTAACATCATCATCATCATTATCATAATTGTATTCTTTATCTGTTGATCTTTCGGACTTTTCTTCAAGATGATGTACTACTATATCTCTTCGTGGATCACTTCATTTGCTTGATAAGTGTTACACTTGATAAGTGTAACATATCAAGCGTAACACTTGATAAGTGTTTGCTTGATATGGTATCTTTGACCTTTTAAGGATATCATAGGCTTTTTGAGCTCTATCACTTCTATCATCGTTATTATCATTATCATCAACAAAATCATCATCATAATGATCATCAGCTTCACCATCATCAACAAAACAGTTAAAAAAAAGGCAGTTTAAAAAAAAAAGGCGTTGCATGGAATTTTTACCCGCTGAGTGTAGGTGCTATGACAAAACAAAATGCCGACGCTTAAGTTTAATTTTTTGACTTTATGAAATAAAATAAAAGCAAAATTAAGGAAGTAATTGGAAAGCAGAGGGAGCTGCTTAAGCAATAAAAATAAAAAATAAATATTTATGACATGGAACACTCTATATATGAGTGCTAAGATAGAAATTATTATACGTTAGGAAAGGAACCAGCCTAACTACAAAAATAGACAACAAATTCAAAGATTGCCGAACAAAGATTGAAAATGCAGTTATTATGCAACGGCGTTGCATGGGAATATTACTCGTCGAGTATATGAGCTACGGTAAATATTATAAAATGCAAATGAAACGCAAAATTACAACGTCGTTAGGTCACGAAGATAGAGGCTTATGCAACAAAAATAGAATATTGTTGCATGAATTATTATTCGCTGAATAGAAAATCTACAAAACATTTTATTTTACGACAGTTAAAAATGGTTCTTTGACCTCATAAAAATGAAAATGCACAAAAAAGGAAACCAAAAATATGGCAGCCACAACACAACGTTGACAACGGCTGAATATAGGAAATATGCAACAACAATAAAAAAACGTTGCATGGATTTATAACTCCCTGACTATAGGCGCTACGGTAAATTATATTGAACGACAGTAAAACTTTGGTTTTCGGCCATATGCTAAAATAAAATAAAAATTATTATCGTCAAGAGGTCTTTCGATGAACCACTTAAAGTAACCTTATTGCACTATTGTTGGATGGATATATTGCATGAAACTAAAATAAATGTAAATGTACCACACAAAAGTAAAAATAAAAATGTAAAGTATAAAATTAAAATTAAAATTACGGCATATATGAGGATAAGAAAGATAGGGCCAAAGATTAGATATGGATAGGGGCAGAGATTAGAAAAAGGATGTGGTCCGGGATTTGGACATAGATAAGGATCAAGAATATCAAAAGGAGTAGGACAAAGATTTGGACATAGAATAGTTCACGGAGTTTGGCAAGGATAAGGACAAGGCTTGGGAAAAGGACTAGGACAAGGACAAGGACAAGGACAAGAGTTAGGCACGCTTAAAACTATATTTAGGGCAAGATTGAAAAAAGTATGAAGAATAAGGATAGAACAAAGATTTGGGCACGCTAAGGACAAGATTTTGGAAAAAGATTGGGAAAATATGTGGGACAAGGATAAGGAAAAGGATTCGAACAAGGAATGGATCAGTAATTGGGTTAAAATAACAATTTGGACAAGTATAACGAAAATTATTAGGTCAAACATAAGAACAAGGATAAGGATTAGGTCAAATTTGGAAACAAAGGTTACGCTATTAGGTCAAAACCTACGAGTGTGTCCACAACAGAGTCAACATGTTGTTATTTTATTTTTTCAAGTAATACAATAGGCCTTCTCCAAAAAGTATCGATTTAAAATAAAAAAAATGTTTCGGAAGATAAAAAAAAGGAATTTCCTACCGAATTATTAAAAATAAATATAAAATTGCATTCGGAATGAAAAATAAAATAAAAAATGAATCAAATATACCGATTGAAAGAAAAGTTGGGGGACGCCCAAAGAAGCTATCACCAGGCCAAGAAAGAATTGCGAAGCGGCTGATAATAACTGGAGCCACAAACACTGCCACCGAAACAAATGTCGTCCTTAAAAATGCCTATGGAGTGAATGTAAGTGATACACCTATTCGAAGGAGTCTTGTATATAGTGGATTAATTGCAAAAACTAAGGTTAACAAACCTTTTTTTAGTAAGCGGCATCGTCAGCGAAGGTTAATTTTTGCAAAAAAAAAAAAAAAAAAATATGAAAATTGTAGTTTAGAAGATTGGAAGAAAGTCACCTGGTCTGACTAAACAAAAATCAACCGGGTTGGCTCCGATCGACGCTTGTGGACATGGGTAGATACTAGAGTGGGTATAACGGATATCAGTGGAACTCTTAAGTAAATTCAGAGGAGGCACTT
This sequence comes from Pherbina coryleti, assembly GCA_943735915.1. Taxonomy (NCBI): domain Eukaryota; kingdom Metazoa; phylum Arthropoda; class Insecta; order Diptera; family Sciomyzidae; genus Pherbina; species Pherbina coryleti. Next base: position 156,415,820 of record OX030949.1, on the reverse strand, counting down.
TGATGGCATGGGGCTATTTTCGTGCAAATGAGGTGGGAATTCTTCGTCAAATAAGAGGTATTCTAGAGGACTCTTATTTGCCTAGTCTTGATATTTTTGGGATCGAGCTGATCGAAAATGAAATTTTAATACAAGACTACGATAACTACGAAGTGGTTTTTTGTTGAAAAGGTATCAAGATTTTAGATTGGCCACCCCAGAACGAATTGCAAAGCACCGTAGACGAACTATGGGAGAGAGCACTGTGGGCGTGGCAAAATATAAGTCTAATTGTGCTTAAAAATTTAGTTGAAAGTATGCCACAAAGAATTTAGACTATCAAAAAAGCAAAAGATAGTCATACCAAATATTAAAAATAAAAAATATAAAAAATGCATTATAAAAGTCCAGAGTGTTCATAACAATGTTATTCTAATTTTTGTGAAAAAACGAGTTTTTTTTTTGTTTTTATATTTAACTTTTTTTTCATTTCTTCATTTCATAAATAATGTATAATTTTACAAGATAGTTTGAATATCAAAAATGTTAAAATAAATATATTTTATAAAAAAAAAAGCAGTTGTGCATGAGTTTTGTCCGTCACTGTATATCTATAGGGTGTTTTTTTTAGGGGTTTGTTTTTCGAATAGAGATAAAACACAAGAAAATCGTTTTAATTTCCATCAATTTGGCTTTATTGGAAGGATAATTTTATGCCATTAATGTTTAAATATGATTTTGGCTCGAATAAAGCCAATTCTACAGGTCCAATTTTCAACCACTTTTTCGAGCATTTGGGGCCGTATGTTGGCAATAACGCCACGAATGTTGGCCTCCAAGTCCCCTAACGTTTCTGGTTTGTTGGCGTAGACGAGCGACTTCACATATCCCCAAAGAAAATAATCCAATGGTGTCAAATCACACGATCTTGGTGGCCAATTGACAGGTTCATTCCGCGAAATTATGCGCTCATCGAATGTTTCCTTCAATAAATCGATTGTGACGTGCGCTGTGTGACATGTAGCGCCATCTTGTTGGAACCACAACTCATCCACATTCATGCCATCCAATTCGGGAATTATTTCGGAAGAAGTATGGCCCAATGACTCCACCAGCCCATAGAGCACACCAAACAGTCAGTTTTTGTGGATGTAATGGCGTCTCAAGGATCTCATGTGGATTCTCTTCACTCTTCTCTTCACGCGGCAATTTTGCTTGTTGACGTAGCCATTCAACCAAAAATGAGCCTCATCACTGAACAAAATTTTGCGATGAAAATCAGCATCGAGATCAATCTCATTTTCGGCCCATTTGCAAGCGTTGTTCTTTTGTCAACCTGTTCATGATGAAATGGCAAACCAAACTGAACATAAATGACATAAGAGTTGCCAGATTTGACCACAAAATGCCAGTTTTATCTCTATTCGAAACACATACCCCTAAAAAAACACCCTTTATATCTATACTTCTATACTATTATACAAAATGAAAGTAAACATTTTTTGTTGCCGCTTAACTCCAAAAGTACTGTTCCGATTTTTATGAAATAATTTTTAAAATATCACATTTGTGCAAGAAAAGGATCTTTGGGTATTTTCCTTATGAAATTTTTATAAATTTAACTTTAATTAAAGCAATATCGGTTATTCTGTCGCTCGTGGGCAATGAGCTTTCTCTGCCGCCACACGTACGCTGCTAAAGCTTCACACGTACGCTGTTAGAGCTTTTTACACAATTTTTTAACATTGGAAAACTTTTGAATGCACAAATACACATAAACGCCAAGATTTCGGCTGTGTAAGAATGCCCACCAATGAATTAAAGTGTAAAGTTTTTAAAAAATCATCCACAATGCCATGCATTGCTTGATCGTTAGCTTTTCATGCGTTTCTGTTGCGAGAGCTTCAATAAACTGGATGTTGCTCTACTCTATTCTCTTTTTGTTCTCAGCAAGCACAACACAACTCAATACATATACATTTACATATACATAGCTTAAAAAAAACGAACATATGACTTCACCACACCAATTGCCAATTGGATCGAAGTAAATTCTGATGTGTTGAATTTAGTTTTAATATGGTGAATTAATCTAACACGTTTTTTCAAAGGGGGATTCACCTTAGCATGTTCATGAATTTCTTTTATATTTAGTTTTTTATAAATGAGCAAGAGCAACAAACGGCTGACTTTTTACTTTTATAGAAGTTTCATTGTGTGATTCAATAAGTTTTCTTTTAAATTGATAAAGATAAACTATGGATAAAGAGAAAAATCATCCATGGCGAAGCTAGCTACTAGGACCACTATGACCTGCTAGTATATACATATATATAAAAAAGAGTTTTTCCTTATGTAACTACGCAAAAGACTCCTTAATTTTTTATTATTTCAGACAGGAAAATTATTTGGTTTCTCAAATAAAACAAAAAATTATTCGCTTGCAATTTTTTGGTTTCTCAAATAAAACAAAAATTTATAATTCTTTTAAAATATTTTTTTTTTAATATGCATCATCTTATAGATTATTGTATAAGACTGTGAAAAATTTCATTGCTTGAAGTATGAGCTTTAAACGATGGTATAAAAACTGCTACGTAAACGCTGATCTTGTCAACTGACAACGAGCCCACGAATATGCTCTGTTCGATCATCATTGTCAGTCTTCTCAAACTTCTAACCAAACAGCTTTTTGCAGCTCATTACAAATGTCGTAAATAAAGTATAAATAACAAAATTATGAAAGAAAAAACTGTTATGACAGCACTTTGTGCGCCTGCATTTTGCAAGATTTTGCACCATTATCTGCACCAAAAACCTATTATTTATCATTAGTTTTAATGCGTACTGCCGATGGCTTTAACGTTGGCGTTGACGCTGGCGTCAACTTAAATGCTGTGAATAGAAGTAAAACAAGACTTATCGGCATGTTTTAACCTAAACTGAAAACTCACACTCCTTGGTGTGTGTGTGTGTGTGTGTGAATGTGGCTGTGTTACACATTATGTGTGCGTGTGTGTTTGGGTGTTTATTGTTGCTGTTTTATGCCTTTGCTATTTTAGTGCTTTTTGTTATTTTAAGTAATGTTTTTGTTATTGTTGTTGTTGTTGTTTGTTTTCTTGTTGTTGTAGTTATAACATTTCGTTTTAACTAATTTATTATTTTGCGCACTTATGTAAATATTTTGAATATCCCCGAGGATATGAGTGAATAAAACACACACACACACATACAAATAGTTTGTGGTATAGCTTAGAAAAACATACGCAAAACTTTGTTATTGTCACAAGGCCAAATTTTATGGTGTGTGTAATGCATAGAGAGAGAGCTTTGCTTAACAGTGGTGGCGTTAGAAATTTCTACTCTTAAAATTGTTAAAGTTTTGGAATGTTTTAATATTTTCATTATAATAACGGTTTATGCTGCCGAAATACTAAAACATCACTGTATGTATATGTAGAAGTGGGTGCGTATGTTTGTGTGAGTGTATGTGTATTTGTATATGCGTGCGTGAGTGTGACCCTTTGCTTGTTAATATAAATTTTATGAAAATTAACATTTTACACATTTTTCACTCGGAAATTTCCCTAAAGACAGCTGCTGGCAAAAATATTCATACACCTACATATTCATTTACATTTGCTGGCGTGTGTGTGTATGTTTGTGTACTACATACTTGCTGTTGTTGTTGTTGCTATAATATTTTATAGCTGCATTGTTGGCTTCAGCAGTTTGCTTGCTTAGTTGTAAAATTTTAATGTAAGTTAATTTAGTTTGCTTATGGCCACGATGTTATTTTTTTTTTTTTTCTACATTTAAGACAAAAATTAGTTTTTCTTATGAGCTTCAAAAATCTTTACTACTGGTTGCTTTTTGGGCATAATTATAACATTTTTTTTGTTTTGTTTCATGGTCGTTATTTATTAATGTGGGACAATTTATCAAAATAAAGTTCAGGAGAAACTTAACCCTAGTCATTATGTTGATGATGACTTATGATGAAAATGAAAGGAAAAGCTCCTGGTACAGAAAAATTGACAGACGTTTATATAAGCAGCGTAGTAGAAATTTAACCATTTTCGCTTTAAAAATGAAATTTGGGTCATTAACACTCCGATCAACCTATCTATTATGGTGGTTTCCATCGAATTAAAATTTTAATATTTACCCTTACCAACCCCCATTACTTTTGCGAAAGGAACATTTTTCCCCTGGGAACCTATTCCCTCCAACCACTCCTTTGGGGGCTCCCATACAAATTTTATGATTTTTTTGTATTTATTCCCTACACCTGAACATATGGGCTTTAAGGGAGGGCTGGAGAGGGTTAATATGTATGACCAACCCCCATTATTTTTTAAAAGGAACATTTTTGCCTTTGACACATATTCCCTCCGACCACTCCTTAGGTGGGCTCCCATACAAATTTTATGATTTTTGTACATTTATTCCCTACATCTGAACAAGGGGGCTTTAAGGGAGGGCTGGTGAAGGTTACTGCATATCATAAAGCTATGTGATATGCAGAATTTTATTATTATTATTATTATTATTATTATTATTAGTTTAGTTTAGTTTTCTAAATCGAGATAATCTATCAAGAATTTTGTATCAAAAACATAAAGATATAAGAAAAATAAATGGAATATAGAAATATACTCCCTGTACTCTTTTTTTACTCTCAAAAGTTTGAAATATACTTTAAAATGTACATTAGAACTCTGTTACTAAGGCCGTTGTTATGCAGACGCTCACGAGCTCATCACGGTCATGCATTGTTGTTGTTTCAATGTAAAAGGAAAATTTGAGAGAGTGAGCGAGGGAATTTAGTTTGTCCAGAATGTTCAGCAAATGATTCAAAAATAATATGGAATCACGCGATCAAAACAGTGTTGCGCTCTGCAATTATTCACAATATTTGTCTTTTAGTATTGAAAGTTGTACATTTTTAGTACGAAATGCATGAAAGCAGTAATGAAACCTGCTTAATAGCAACACTCACCATACTCATACTCGTGATATTTTTTTGCATAAAGTATTAACAGTAGCAAAAATTTTACTTGTATTCTGGGATCAAATGACCGTCTGTATAACATACTTTCATCACAGAGCTCATCAAACGAAAAAGAGCGTAAAAAGGACGTGATCGTGGATCATATGAGCGTCTGCATAACAACGGTCTTAGCAGCTGGCAGTGTTTGTCTTTTTGTTTAAAGTTAATGTTAAATTAATATCAAAGACAAGCTCCCTATGCTTCGAATTTTTATGGCAATAATATAATTACTCGATGTATGAACCATGCAGTTGAAAAGCTACTGGGTCCATAATATATTATAATTATTTAATTTTGCGTAACACTGTGGGCAAAGACAAATGCTTGAATCTTTTAGAAGACGAGGTAAATTTAGAGTTTATATTCCGAGTAAATGAGTAAAGATGTAACGCCCTAGTTTACTCGAAGACATTTTACACTTGCAAAATGAAGTATACTGCGGCAGACAGCCGGCCCTTATCAGCTGAATAATTTACCTGTAAGCATTGTAAAGAGAGTCGCTGAGTTTTGAATAACAGTTAATAACCTCTAACAGTTTATCTGTTATAAACTAGCAAACAATATAGAACGACAGTTGTAGGAGCAATGACAAAAAAAAAAAAAAACAGAGAAGTCCCCCCCCCCAATTCGTTACGATAAAAGGAAGGGCAGTACCACATAAAATGGTTGCGTACGCAGAAAATAAGCTTCTGCTTTCTTGTATTCGAATGAAGAAAGCTAAAAAAGTTGTACGTACACTTAGAGAAAAAATATCAAATTTATCCAAAAACTTTTTTTTAATTTATCCAAAAAGCGAGTAATTTTTGCACTAATAACGCTGTTATGTTTTATTTTATATTTTATGTCTAACAATGAGAAATCATATTTTACAGTTTAAGCACAAGTTATGTTTTATTATATAATTTATGTCTAACTATGAGAAATCATATTTTACAGTTTAATAATTTATGTCTAACTGACTACTTAATTCTACTTACTTCTATTTATATAACGTTGAAAACAATAACCAGGCGGTGATTAACACATTTGGGAAATGTGTCAAACTATTTCGGTTTCAATTTGTCTTTTGGACTTTCTACTTGGGTTTGTCCGGCGATCATATGTCGTCGCATTCGTTGCAATAAAATGCAATAAAAGAATGAGTGTAAAAGGGAGTAATAACGAGAAGGGTCATATGTCCGTTTGGCTTATCACTTGGTTATTGTTTCCACGTTGACCTACATTTGACTAAAGTCACTACAATTTGACCTTGATAATTGGCTATTTTCTCACGAACTGCGTGCGTCAAATGCCATTTGCCTGTATATTTTATTTTCTTTTTAACTTTTTTCGTTTTCTAATTTATAATATTTTTGACATTTGGTGCCATAATATAAGAAGAAAAAAGTAGAAAAGAAAATAAAAAGCAAATATGCAGGCAAATGGCAATCAGTGCAAGACATTCGTGAGAAAATATCCGGTTGTCACTCTTACCTAACATAATTGCAACATGCGACCACCCATCGCACTTACTAAGCATCTTGGCTGAACAGCTAGGCTACATAGCTTTCGTAACAAAAACCAAACGAGAACTATAAGAAACCGAAAGCAAGAATCTTAATTCTAAAAACTTCATTGATAACTACAGGAACAGAGTGGGATGTTGTCGCTGCTTGTTGGCTATTCCAGTTGTATGGAATAGGTGTGTAGGTGTGTGGTATAAATAAAATTTAAATACGGGGAAAAAAACGAGTTGTAAGGAAACTATTGGATTTATCCACGTATATATTTAAATTAAAATGTTTACACAGCGTGGATAATGTTAATATGTGTTATGTCCCTTAGTGTATGCTATCCTCCCTTCATGAGGTTGAACAATTTGGTGAGGATAATATCAAACCCGAAGTTATAATATTTTACAACCAAATAAAAGGAGGCGTAGACACCATTGATCAGATGAAAGGGGCATAATCAGTAGCCAGGAAAACTTGCAGATGAGCAATGCGGCTCTTTTTACTCGAATTGATTTATGCCAGCGATATCAAATAATTTACAAAGCGAATGCTAAAAACTTAACTCAGAGAAAGATTTTTCTTAAAGAAGTTGCACTTGAACATAATAAAGTCACATATTTAAATCGAAAATATATAAAATCCTTACCTGATATATTAAAGAAAACTATGCAGCGTATGGCACCATTTGTCGATCATGCTAATCGGCCTGAAAATAATGGTTTTTGTGGATTGTGTCCAAGAAGGCAAAACAGGCGCTCCAAAAAGGGTTGTTCTTTATGTGGCAAATTACTCTGTAATGGAAACGTAAAATTTATGTGTTTTTTAATTATTAATAATTTAAGTAAAAAATAATAAAAAAGTTTTTAAGACGAACTAAAAATTATAAAAAGTCCTAGAGAAGTTAACTTTTAGTTATCCTAAAAACGTAAGGCGCATGCTATAGAGAATAATAAGGAGTGTCATTAACAATTCTAGTACGTTAGTGAATAAATTGTTTCTAAACCTAGGTCCCTTAGCTATCAGGATAGAAGTCCTTGCATGGATGGCAGATCCAAGTGTGCAGACATCTATTCTTAGCTCTACCTGGGTTACAGAATTTAGGGAAAAATCGGGTACAGCCAGACGATATAAAGAAAAGAGTCGATAATCTTGTGTATTATTTCGATAAAATCAATGCATCCATGACGTCAAAATTACATTTTCTGCATTTTTACCTTGAAATCTTTTTCCGGAAATTTGCCCAAGAATTGGACGAACAAGGTGAGCGAAAAAACACTGGATGCACTGCTTGCAGAAGTATGTTGGTGGTCAAGTAAATTAAGCGGTTATGAAGATGAAGATGAAAGCACTGAAGACCCGGATAATACCACTAGATATGAAGGACACACAATGGAAGAAGATATGCCATTGAATCCTGTATCTATCTCAGGTTCAGACGATGATGATTTACAACCACCAACGCAGATATTGAGATTATCAGTACCACAGGCGTCAAGTTCAAAGGATGTCCACAATTAACATATTCTTATTTCTTTTCCATACATACATACATAACAAACATAAAATCATATTTTCTTTGCCTTAATAGCTGTTAAATGAATTAGAGCTACATTTTAAGTTTCAAAACCTTTAGCTCATCGAGAATTTGGTTAAAAATGGATTCCAAGATTTGTACGGAACATATGAAGTGAAGCTAATAAAAGTGCGATTAAAAAGGGCAAAAATTAATTTTGTTTTCCAAAAGTCCGCTCTTATATTAATTTTCAAAATTTTAAAAATCCGTTCTATTACTCCGAGTGGAATATATCACAGATTAAAAAAGATATTTCACATTTTTTACTTCAGATGAGATTTGCAGACAGAAACTATCCCGCTAGGAACGCATGTTTTTTTACACGTCTACTTTAACCGGGAGTGGTGGGGAGGGTTAAATGTGCACCAATTTTTGTGATAAAAATTCTATTTTTATACATATAGTTTTGTATATGGGGCATTTCATGTGAAGCGGAAAACGAAATCGAGTAAAAACCACGCCTATCTCCCATACCAAGTGATTTTCACAAAAAACAAAAGCAAACAAAAATAAAATATTTTTTATATTGTTAATATTGTTTTATTTAGTTATAAATTTATCATTAAGAATATATAGGTACCAAATGTAAAACTAGTTCAGAGTATGTATTTCTTTATGCATAATTAGGTGACCTCACATCAAGTTTACTATGTAGTTTTGTCTTTTTTTACACAAACCAGCCAACTTTACCAAGTACCCAGTATGATATGTACGTACTCTAATTGATTTATCTCTTAAATTAATTTAGATCCCATTCTGCAATTTTTTTATTAAAATTAATAAATGTTGAACTTTATTTTACCGTTAAAAAAATTGAAATCAAAATGGTCAAAGTTGTTGAAAAAAATATTTGAAATACCTACTTCCGGTTTAAAACTGAAAAAAAAATTAAAATTTAAAAACTGATTAGAAAATCAAACAGAACAATAAATTTCCTATAAAAAAAAAATTACATTCTTTATTTTATAATAATTATCTTCAATATGAAAATAAAATTTCAAAAAAACCCTTCCGTCAATCTGGTGAATTCTATAGAATCCCATATCTTAACAGCTAGGCCTCAAATCAAAAAAAATATTATGTGAACACGTTCATTAGAGTGGGTCGAAAAAAAAAAATATTGAAAAGTAAACCTCTTCTTTTAAAGATGACCTAGAGACAAATCCAAAAACAAAAAAATTTTTTTGGACCCCCGGAAAAACCGCCAAAATGATCTTTTTTCCATAACTTTTGCATTTTGAGTCCGATTTCAAAAATTAATATACCGTTAAAAAGGAATTAACTAGTACTACATTTTCTTTTTAGAGCTTTTGGATTTTTGAAGTCATATTCATCCCGTAAAACCTGTTACCTTAATTTACCCCCCTTGAAATCAATTTTTTTTATCATAAAATTAAACTACTTAAAAATTTGTTCACATCTTGTCCACAAAGTACTTTGTTTGGCCTTGATACAAAAATGTTATAGCAGTTCTAAATTGTAGGTGATTTTTTTTTTTTTTTGGAGTTGTCTCGAAGTCATCTTTAAAATAAGGGTGTACTTTTCAAACTTTTTTTTTGTATGGAGACCGACCCACTCTAACGTTCATATCCCCTAGAAGTACAAATATGCCCAATTTGAACGAATTTCATAAGTTTACTTTTTTTTCGTTGTCCGCTTCACATGGAATGCCCCATATATTTAATATTTTATATTTGTTTTAATAAAATTGATAAAAAGGTTTTAAATGCTTGATTCGTTTTCCAAAAAAAAAAAAAAAAAAAATGGTGAAAATTGCTATTTTTACAGACCTGTAGAGGAGAATGGACCCTTAAGCACAGACCGTCTATTTGTCCGCCGTCACGATTACCGCCGAACGTTACAAAACTAAGCTTTTTTTTAAAAAAAATTTGATATCTGAGCTTATTTATAAAAATAAAAACTTAACTCGGAAATAAGCCAAATCTGATGAAAACCAAGCCTACCTCGCATGCAAAGTTACGTCATCAAAATGGTAAAATCTCTAAAAATTCCACAAAAGCAAAAAAAAAAAAAAAAAAATAAATTCCAAAAACTTGAAATTGAAAATGTAAACTCTGAACATGTATGGTACGTTTGAAATTTATTAAAATTAGATAAAATCTACGCCTGCCTTCCATACAAAGTGACGTCATCAAAATAGCAAAATCTTTATAAATTCCATAAAAATTAATATAAGGACAAAATCTTTTACACATATGCTTTAGTATTTAGAATAGCCAATGAGTTTGAAATTTGGATAAATTTAATGAAAACCACGCCTATCTGCCATACTAGCTGACGTCATCAGAATAATAAATCCTTTAAACCTCGATTGTTATATATTAGACACAAATGTGGAAGTATTTTAACTTCGAGCACATCGAGTACAATCAATTCCTGACCAGTTTTACATAAAAACATAGGTCTTAAAACTTTCGAAAACTTTTTTGGATAACACATCATATTCTATTCGCTGATAAATAATTAGAGATCAAAAGTTTTAGGGGCAGTGATGGACATCTGTGATTCGCCATAACTTGCTTGATAGTGCTGATACATAAAACAAAGTCATGTCGAGCTAATAAAACGTTCTTTTATGGGTGTAAAAATTATAGCGATCTTGCTTTTTATTATTTCAACTTGAAATTTTCATGATTTTTACTTAAAATTTTTCGGGATTTTCTCTAAATTTTCTTGAGGTGAATAACCTTTCTTTCCAGGAATTTATAACGTAAAAATTCTGCTAATTTCCATCTAGAAGCGATTGTATCTCAGCCTAAGGCTTACTTCCTGCATTTAATGAAGAAATTTTTAAGCTTTATTCAAAATACCTACCTATCCTCAAATTTTGCGCGCACGTTCTACGCTATAAGTCACAAAATTGGGCCAAGATAATGAAAATTTATCAGCTAGTGGCAGGCTTTAACTCCTTAAGTATAAATTTTTGCCTAATAAAAGTGTATCTGCCGAAAGCTTGGCTCCCTATCCGTAGATGTGTGTGTGTGTGGGTCTTGGGTGTGAGCAAGCTAAGCTATTAAATATCATCATATTTTTAATCCATGTTGTAACCCGGGAAATTTTCCATCATCATCAACGCCGCAATCAAGCTAAAAACCGCCCACTTGCTGCCCTTTCCACACACACAATAATGTGCGGCTGATGCTGCTGCTGCTGCTTCGTTTACACCACTACAAACACACACAAATTTGAAATTTATAATAATTATGCATTTTTAATTAATGCGCAACCGAAGTTGAAGGATATGCGTTGGTAACCGTCTAAATTAGACGCTAAAAGGAGGCTGCTGCTGCTGGCTACAAATTTAACCCAAGCCTAGTAAGTGCTGTTGCCTGTTCAATGGGCGTGTTTGCTGTGTATGTGTGTGTGTGAGTGTATTTTTTTGAGGCCTCAACTGTGGTAGTTGAAGGTGTTGGCAGCGTTGTTTTGATGGCTGCTCCTATGCTACTGACAAGCGTTGAAAGAAATTAAGCTCTAGCTTTTTGCAAGCATTTCATATGAATTGAATTAGGTATCTGCAACAACGCAGATCCTTTTAGGGCGGCTTGAAAGCTTAAAGTAAACAACGGCTGATTGTTGGGTGAAATTATTAATGAAAAACGAACAATTTGTTTTCATTTATTTTAAGCGCTTTTAAAGACTTTTTTCATGCCAACTTTTTGTATGTTTTTTAGATTTGTTTTTTTTTTTTAAAAGATATTTTTAATTATGGTTCAACGTTGTAAAAGTTTATTTTTCAGGGCCAAAAAGTAAACAACAATCAGCAACAACAACAATAACAATAACAACAACAGCAAAAAAAGAACACACAAAACAAAAAAAACGAAATGTAAATTAACAAAAACTTTTTCAATATTCAATTTTAATATTTTGAGCAAACAAAACGCGAAACTTTGCTACCGCTGACATATTTAACAACAAGCAATTTATTTTCATGCACACACAAACACACTCATATATACTCCAAAACACATGCATACTTATTTAGATACAATCTGTATGTTTGTGTGCTTGCCTGGCTGTGCCCAAGTGTCACATGCTGAAAATGCAAAAACCGATGAACACAGCAGAAAAAAGAAGCATTTCACTTTATTATAAAATATTCACACAAACACACATCACACATCACACATCACACACAAACACATGCTTGCAGCTAAAAACTTTGGCAAGACAACCTGACAATCTGATGAGCATAATATATTTTGTTTTTTTTTTCAAGTTTACCCAATGAGTGCTTATGTGTTAGTGTATCTGTGTGTCGCAGAACAAAAAATAAATCTGCTCCTTTAAGGATTATAAATCAAAATCAAGCACAACACATTCTTGCATACCAATTCCAAGCAAAGAAGAAGACATGAAAAAAGTTATAAAAATTGAATTACTTTTCGGAATAAAAATGCGCCAAAAAGTAGGCTACAAAATATATGTATAAAAAATACAGAGTCAAGCGTGCTTCGAACAGTTGCAGGGAAGTCAATAAAACAAACATACAGCCAGGCCTAAGAGCAGCTCTGTTCAAGTCGTGGCTCTTTAGCTTGTTTTGAATAGCAGCAATTTTTTTTTTTGTTTTTGGTTAAAAATGTGTTTAATTTTAATGTGTATGTATGTATGTTTAAACTTTATAACGATCATATCGTATAAAATTTTTCAAATATTGGATTTACTCGTATATATCTCTTTACGTATTAATTTATTTGAATAACAAAGTTAATGAATACATTCATTCAAAGTTTTGCCCATTGAAAGTTCTGCTATTTCCTCATCTTGCAGACAATTAATTTAATTCCACTGTACAACAGTATAAAAAAAACTCGTGGAGTTTGACAACTGAATTTAATGTTCAAAAATACACAACAAAAATGAGTTCTCTTATACATATTGCAATATTGCATTAACCAATTGGAATTGCATTAACCCTTGATTCGACAGAGTGCCATGACATATGACATGACATATGAATAAAAAACACTAAAAAAATGGCATATGACATGAAATGTGACATAATATGTGACATGACATATGACATGACATATGACATGATATATGACATGACATATGACATGACATATGACATGAAACATGACATGACACATGAAATGACACATGACATGACATATGACATGCGATATGACATGACATATGACATGACATCGTCTTTTTTTTTGTCTTTTTCCCCCCGAAATCCCTTCCCTAAGAAGAGACCGCAGTCGTCAGCGTCTTCGGCTACGGACCATTTCCCGAGGCGGTCTCCACCTGATGCATCATCAACAACAACGATGAGCCTCCAACGCGTTGGAATATAAACAAGCATGATCTGCAAAACTTTTCTTTGTAAAGAAGAAGCATAAAAGCGTAGATGAGTAAACATACTCAATCCTGCCCTACGAAGTAATGCCTCGATTGGTGGTTCCGTAGGGTCTTGCAGGAGGAGAGAAAAGTAAGGAGTGGTTTAGTCAGTATACCATACCAGGAACTCTGACACTATTTGGAAGTACGGGCTTCCATGTGTCTATAAAAGATTCCCTCCTGTCGTCTTTAACAAAAAGACGATGACATGACACATGAAATGACACATGACATGACATATGACATGACATATGAAATTACATATGACATGACATATCACATGACATATGACATGACATATCACATGACATATGAGATGACATATGTCATGACATATGATATGACACATGACATGACATATGACATGACATATGACATGACATATCACATGACATATGACATGACTTATGACATGACATTTAACATGAAATATGACATGACATATCACATGACATATGACATGACATATCACATGACATATGACATGACATATCACATGACATTTGACATGACTATCACATGACATATGACATGACATATGAGATGACATATGTCATGACATATGATATGACACATGACATGACATACGACATGAAATATGACATGACATATGACATGACATCAGACATGAAATATGACATAACATGTGACATAACATATGACATCACATACGACATGACATTGCCATTGAACTCAAAATAACTTTTGAGTTCCCAGTAATCATGCGGAATGAAACTCAACTAAACTCAATTTGTTTTTGGAGTTTATCAAAATTCAATTTGAGAAATGTTTAAAAGTATGCAACTTTTTAGATGACAAAGTATGGTCAGAGTATTGAACGGTTTTCTGTTGAGAAATGTCATAAACATGTGTTTCTAAAATTGTGCAATTCACCATTTGAAATCAACAAAAAAGCCAAGAAAAAAACTTAGGCAAGTGTAGAAGATGAGGTCTTCATATCAGTATGGGCCGATGTAAATTGCGATTTGCTCAACGCCAAAAGGAATTAGTATGTGTACGCAGAGATGGTTGCAGTCTTGTTCTCAAGTCAAATTGATGTCACGTTGTTGAGTGTGCAAAAAATATGAGAACACATAAGTAAGCAAATAAATGTGACACTAAACTCAATTCTGCCAATGCATCTCTATACGAACATCTTCGATTAAACTCAAACTAAACTCCCTGTGTAGACATAGCATAAGTTGGTCAAAAGTTGCAAGGAGCAAAGAAAGAAAAAGTAGTCTTTATGTGTGGAACACTCCTAAATAAGTTAACGTTACTCGAAAAAGTAATGAACTTTAGGTATGAGGTTGGTCGAAGAAGATTAAGAGTTGCCGCAACAAGCTTTTGTTGATTAAAGGAGTTTATAGGGACAAAAAAGTGTCCTTTTTTCGATGAGTTTTTCTCAGATAAGTTCGATCGAAAAAGATTTAGAGTTGCTGCAAAAAACTTTTGTTGATCAAATGTGGGAAAAAGGTGTCCTTGCAAAACACGACAAAAGTTGTCAGCGGACGGAACACATCCAAGCCAATTTCTACCAGTTTCTTCAGAAAAACCGGTCACAGCTGTACCACTTGAGCAACAGAAAATAGTTAATGGTGAATGGTGGATAATTATTTTTTTGCCGGAATTTTTCTCAGAATTGAGGAAAACCAACCACAGAAGAAAGATTATCTTTCATCACGATAGGTTAGGTTAGGTTAAAAGGGAGGGACAACTTAGCTTTGCCTACACGGGGGCCTATTGGTCCATTGTGGTTCCCTATTTTCTGTGGTCCTAATATGGCAAAATCAACTAGGTCTTGCTAGTCACTGGAGCGAGGTTGGTTGAACCAACCGGTGCTCCGTATAAATCTGAAAAAATCCATCAGTGGTACATCCACGAGCTCCTGCAGTTCTCCGTACACTCTGCTTCCCATGTGGCGAAGTCGGCGTTGTTGGAGGTTAGGACACTCGCAAAGCAGATGTTTGATGGTTTCTGTTTCCTCGACATCTCCACAGCTTCTGCAGAAGTCTGGGTGCGGAATTCCCAGTCTCGAGGCCATTGTGCCTATACAACAGTGCCCCGTGAGGACTCCTACTAGGATGCGAGTTTCATTTTTACTCATTGAAAGTAGGGATTGGGTCCTTTTTTCGCAAAGTTTAGGCCATAGGTGGCGAGAGATAACACAGTCGTCCCTGTTTGACCAGGAGTTGTTTGTGTTATTTCTAGCTTTGTCGTTTATTCTTTTCTTGAATTCTCCGATTGGAGCCATAACGATAATACAAGTTACCACACATCAGCACAAGCAAAAGAGTTTTTTTTTAACTCAAAACGTGGCATTGTTAGGTCATACGCCTTTCAGCCCCAACTTGGCATGTAATGACTTCTTCTTGTTCCCTCAGATTAAGAATAAAATGCGTTGCGACCGCTTTTTTACGCCCGAACAGGTCATTAAGGCTTTCAAAATCCCGGTTTCGGAGGTAGCAACTTCAGAGTGGCAAACCTGTTTTGAAAATTGGTTCAAACGAATGCAAAAGTGCATTGATCTTCATGGAGAATACTTAGGAAAACTATAAAAGGATTTTCCCTGATTAACTACTGTTTTTTCATTGTTTTGGTGGAAGACTTAAAAGGCAACACTCGTATTATGACAGACATAAGTAGGAATAAGAACAAGGATGAGGGCAAGTTTAGGAATAAAAGAAATTATAGGGACAGGTGTTGGCGTCCGTGGCGTAGTTGGTTAAAGTGCGTGGCCGCTATGTCAAAGAACCTGGAGACCCAGGTTCGAACCCCAGCAGCGACAGAAAATTATTTGAATTAAAATAATTTTTCTGTACGGCCGCCACCTCTCTGCAGACAATGGCAAACCTCAGAGAGTAATCAAATGCCATGTAAAGCTTCTTGAGAATAAGAACATTACGTTCATCGCCGTTCGGAGTCGGCGTTAAACATGTAGGTCCCTTTCTCGGTCAATTGTGTACAAACTTAATAACACGCACAATTGTGTTGTGATCATAAGAAGCTAGGTCAAAGTCCTTTCAAGGGCTGAAATGGCCAGTTATTTATTTATTTTATAGGGACAAGAATAAGGGCAAGGATCATAAGATCTTACGAAACATCTTTCTCTCGAAAGCTCCCAAAGTCTTTTCATCAGAACTGCTCAACGTCCAGTTTTGTGCTGCATATAATAGAATATAATAGGCATGATTAGTGACTTATAGAGTGTGAGTTTTGTTCGTCGAGAGAGGGTTCTGCTTCTCAATTGTCTACTCAGAACACAGTAACACCTGTTGGCAAGAGTTATCTTTCGTTTTATCTCAATATTGACATCTTTGAAAGAGTTTATACTGGATCAGAGGTAGACGAAGTCCTTGACAACCTCTAAGAAGATGTTCTTAACAGTGACGTGGTTTCCAAGACACTCCCGAAAAAGTTTCCGTTACTCGATGTGCACTGTTTATTTGTTGACACTAGGAATTTCGTCTTATCTGCGTTCACTGCAAGACCTATTTGACTCGACTCTTTCGCTTATCTGGAGAATGCTGCGCTGACTTCGCGCGTGTTATGGCCACTTATATCGATATCATCCGCGTACGCCAGCAGCATAATACTTTCGTAGAATATCGTGCCACTATGTCTCAAATCAGGAGCTCGGATGATCTTCTCCATCATTAGGTTAAAAAAGTCGCACGATAAGGAATAACCCTGTCTGAAACCTCGTTTGGTATCGAATGGAAGAGTGAGATCCTTCCCAATTTTAACTGTGCTGCTGGTGTTGCTCAGTGTCATTCTGCAAAGACGCAAGGAATACCAAATTCAGACATGGTGGAATATAGATGATTCCTTATTGGACAGTCGAAGGCGGCTTTATAATCGAAAAAATATGGTGTGTGTCGATTTGTTTTTCTAGGGTCTTCACCAAGATTCTTCGTAGCGTAAATATTTGGTCTATGGTGGATTTGCCAGATCTGAAGCCACACTGTTAAGTTCCAACCATCTGTTTTACTATGGCCTTCAGTCTTTCATATAATACGCTCGACAGGTCCTTATATGCGATATTAAGAAGGCTTATCCCAAGCAGTTGGCACAAATGATGGGATCGCCTTTCTTGCGAATTGGGCAGAGCACACTATATTTTCCTATCGTTTGGAATGTATTCTTCCGATCATATTCTGCATAGGAGCTCAGGCCCGCCTTGAGCCTTGCGTGTTTAGCTAAATTAATGGCAATAGGCTGGACCGTCTGACATGATCAGCGGTAGCGTTAATGCCTATGAAGGAGTAGCAATGATCCAAAAAATAATTTGTTAGCACGGGGATAGTCCTTGTCCTGACAGAAGCATGAACACAAATACATAGTAGCAATGATCAGAAAAATGTTAGCACGGGGATAGTCCTTGTCCTGACAGAAGCATGAACACAAATACATGACAGAAGCATGAACACAAATACATTGACAAATAGCATGTATTTAGAGAGCGTACAACGGTTGTTTTAAAATGGGTGGCAGTAAAAACTGCACAACTGTGGAATTGCTTGTGCAGTATACGGTGAGCCACTAGAAGAGTTTGACAGCCTAGTTTAAGTAGGCAATGATGTGTGTATATGGTAGAGCTGTATAACACGGATCAAAATGCGAAATTTTTAAAAGTGCGTAAGCATGAGTAAAAATCAGAGCGAATAAAATTGGAAGTGACTGAAGGCGTATGCTAGAAGTATAATCTGAAGATTAACGGCATAAAGAGACTCACCTAGGACTACTCACCCTAGGGTGATCTCGGATTGTTAGGTGAATTTACGGGCGTGATGAGTCCACTTCTGCCAAAAGCGGTCTCAGAGCGTTCAAGGTGAATTTGGGCACAAAGATAATCTTGACCCCAGTAAGAGGTTAACGGGATGCTCAAGGTATTTTGTATTACTGTGGTGGCAAACGCAGTGATGCAGAATTGGTGATGCTGGACAGGCTGTTGGACGTCTTTTGGTGGGTCAAGCATGATTGGGTGTAGTAAGTGTTGAATATTATTCTTCACAGTCATGCGTGATATGCTGTATGTCAATGTGTGTGAGTGCTATGTCGGGCCAAATCCTTTAGCCCAGGAGACTATCATGGGCTGGCCCTTCGGGGAGTTTCGTTCTGGCTGTGGTAGCACAATGTCGCGTGCAGGTCTGTGATGATCGGCGTGGAGTTGCGCTTGTTAACAACCCGGTGACAATGCCCTCAAATTGTCAGAGATTTTAGATCGGTCTCGATTTCTACCAATAAATGTGGAAGGTGATAACACTAGCCTTCCATGATTGGTACTATCTCTCTTCCATGATTGGTCTCTTTATCGGTATGCAATCCATACAGGATATTTATTAAATTAAATATGCTTAAGTTTGGTGGTGGAACCGTTATTGAGACTATAAAATAGGGCGTTGGTCGCGTCCGGGTTTAAGGAGTTGGGTTCGGTGGATTGTCGGAAGGACGCTAATGAAACGTAGCTGGGTTAGCGTCCGGAAGATCATCTGATTGGATGGACGTTAATTACCGTACGTTGCTAAATTGGCGTTCCTGAAGATTAATCCACTAGATTTCATCTTCTTGAACCAAAAGTCTCCTTGTGCCATGGGGCACCGTAGAATTGAGCCGTCAAGGTAGGTGTCTACGTTAAACACAACCAGATGTTTTCTGCATAGGAGCTTATGAATGCATTTAAATAGAGCTTCGCCTCCATTTTTGAAGAGCTCAATAGGTAAGCCATCGGCTGCTGGGCTATAGCTTTCAAGACTTCACTATGTTCGGGCAGTAGAACTTCAACGCTGTCGTCCAAAATTGGGGTTTCCGGGATATCATCTCTATTGGCGGCATTGTTGTCGTCGTCACCATTCAGAATTCTAGAGAAGTATTCCCTTCAAATCAACACTAGATTCCCGTTTTCATCCTTGCAAGAAGAGGCTTGTCTTGAAACCATCGGCCAGGCGTCTTATTTTTTCGAAAAATATTCGGACCTCATTCCTGTCCCCGAGCTTATTATGATCAAATTGTGCTGTGCGGGTTATTAAATTTTTTGTACATTGCCAAGAACTTGCCAAGAACTGGTCCCTACTGAGTTTGTATGCCTACTCTGAAGGGTTAATGTGCATGTTCTCAAGAAGATTTACATGGCTTTAGTTACTCTTACTCTCTGAGGTTTGCTATTGTCTGAAGAGTGGTGGCGGCCAATCAGAAAAACTTATTTCAACTGAGAAAATTTTCTGTGTCAGCTGTGCTTCGAACCTAGCCTCGAATTGGCATCGAGTGGTTCACGCACTTTTTAACGCACTCGGCCATGGGCGCCTCGAAATATTTTGCATTATTTTAATTTATAATTTTAGCTTCTTAAATGTTACGCTCACATTCTTCCACTTTATTTAAAGAAGTAATATTTTAAGTGTAATATTCATACTTTATTGTAACTAAAAGATTAAAAAAAATTTCAGACCGGTTTTTAGGTATTAATGTGCATTTTGTTTTTTTTTTAACATAAAGCAACAAAAAGTTTTTTTCTGAAAAAAAAAATATATATATATTTCCACGCTTTTAACCTTCAATGCAAGATTCATAAATTCATTCATGTTGCTGAGCCATAAATAATGCTTTTGAAATTTTAATGTGCTTGAGAGAATGTGTCGCTCTGTGCATGTGTGTGTGTGTGTAATGTTTTTGTTAACTTGTATGTACGCGTGTGTGTGTGGTGCTGCTTCTGCGAAAACTCGTAATATTCAGCAATATTTATGAATATTTCAACACTTTATTGTTGCGCGACACTCAGTATGATGACAGCAGGCAAGAAGCAAGAAGCAGCAGCAGCAACAACAAACACTCATAAACATTTATATGTCATTGACAAATAATGGTTTTACTTTCACGCTCTTCTTTGCACGTGTATGTGCTTGTATGTGTGTGTTTGTGTGTGTGTACTTTTCCGTTTCCGCTGCTCAGTGTTTGCTTGTTTGTTCTGTTTGTTTGTGTCGCCATCAAGACATCAGCGTAAAAGTTCGACAACAATGACAAAATGAATATAAAATAATGAAGAAGTTACAAAAACAAAACGAAATAAAGAAAAAAAGATATCTTCAATATATATGGGCAATACGTAAATAAAACCATTCACAACACGCACACATGTTTGACGTTATAAAAAGAAAAAAAAAAAAAACATAAAGAGAATGATAGAAACAAAACGAAAAACCAACATATTCTCAGCCAAGACTTGAAGCGGCAATATTTTGACACTTAATCGCAGTCAAAGTAGAAGCAGGAGCAGCAGTACCGCTCAAGAGTTTGACAATTACAATAATGACAGATGCTTCATAAAATGTCAACACATGAATGACTGTCATAAATTGCTGTTTATTTCATGTCTTTATAGGCAAACACACCGCACATTCACACACACACATACACATAAATATCTGCGTTGGAGTTGATGTTCAATTCACGACATTTTTTGCAATTTCACAATAATATTAAAAGTTTATTTGATTAAAATTTTTATTTGCTTATCTGCTGAGTGAGCAATTTTTTTTTTATTTTCATTGCAGCCAGCCTCAACATCAACTTTTTGATATTGACTGTTCTTGCGAAATATTTCATAACTTTATTATGCAGCGTTATAAAAACAGAGAGTAAAATAATACATTTTCGACCTATAAATAAATACTTCAAAATCTTCTTCACTTTTGATATGCATCAGCAATCTGGAGCTTTACTTGGTTGCAAAAACAAAGAAAAGCAGTTCAGCTGACTCAGCTTGGAAACCTTAAAAAAGAGTCCCAATGAAATAAACGTCTCGAGTTCGTCTTTAATGGGATTCTCTACTTTGGGGTGATATTCCCATCTACCAATGGGATATTGGTCTACACTGGGTGCTTGATGGACATTTGGTTCTTGATTTCAAGTTGCCTCACATAAAAATATAGAAGTCAATGAGGCTTACGCAAAGCCTTTTCATATTAGTGGTCGTCATAAAAGCTCACAAATGCCTCGTATACCTTGCAAGTTTTCACTGTGTATATCAGCTGTTCTCTTTTTCCAAACAAAAAAGTTTACACGGTGCTCACAAACCTCCCATGCATTTTCAGTCCGTAAGCCTTGTTTGAATTGACTCGTATGACAAAAGCTTATTTATACTCTCGTAACCTGCAGGGTGTGTTCATGAAATGTCAAAGGCAAATTTGCGCAAATACGAATATGCGAGATTGCTAGCTTTCATAAAGACCACTATTATTTTTAAGCTTAAGGCTTAAACAACAGAAATATTTAAAGAAATCATATAGATTGTAGCCTGGACATAATATGACATGATCGCAACATGATACAAACATACTTTTTTGAGAAGAGTCTTATATATTTCTTGCTAAAAATATTTCCAATGTAAAAATAAATATGCGATGGCACAATTGCTTCGTCTACAGGGTAGACCAACTACAATTTTTTTTTTTTTTTTTTTTTTTTTATTCAATAAAATGAACCTACCATGGACACATAAATAGCACAAATGTCAACTTATTTTTTAAACGTTTCGATTGAACCTAATAAGGCATTCATTAACGTAGTTATAATTTTTTGAGACTCCAGTGTGACGTTGTTTAAAACTCCGAGAGAGATGTACCGTTACTTATTTTTATTTGATCAGGCCATCTCTTTCTGTATAGGCATGTATGATCATCTGCTGTGGTCATATAAATAGCACACATGTTAGTTGGTGAATAAAACTTAACAAGATCGGGTGTTTGTAAAAATTTTAGAGTTGTGTTCCAAATAAAATGGGTCGTGGAAAACATTGCACTCCGGAAAAAAGGGTCTATAATTTACGAACTAAGTCGAAAAGGCAAAAACCCATCTGAAATCGCGGATATTCTCAAAATTTCGAGAAAAATGGTCTAAAATGCACTCAAGCTGGTTAAATCAAATGCTTCAAATTATTTCGAGAAAAATTATTTTACGCGGTTAATTTTCCCGATATAAGCGTTAATTTTGCTATTTTACTCTTAAGTATACAAAAACGAAATACAAAATGAATACTTCAGAAGGTGCACTATGGGGTGTTTTATGCCAAAAGTGACGATTAATTGAAAAAAAAAAAACGTTCAAGGTACATAGTGATGTTAGATACCCGATGAAAGAATATAAAATTCTGCATCACTAGGTGAAAGAATAGTTGAAAAATATTCTACCGTTTACCCGCAATGCAGTTTGAAAGTCATCATTTTTTTTCTCTTTGAGTGTGCACAGTGACAAACGTGTTTATTCGAAATTTTTAAAGTTTTTTTTTGTGTATTATTTTTTAAAAATTACAAAAAATGACGATGGAACCTTCTTGTTCAGGTATTTAAGCAATACAAAATTAAATTTTTTTTTATGAAATAGTGTTTATATATATATTTTAATTTATTTATTTTAATTTAACCTTAAAAAGTTGGATTTTTCAATATGTTAATAGAGATATAGATGTGTGTTGAGTGGAATTAAGGAAAACTGTTTTGATTTTCGTAAGCTATGAACATTCAAGCTATATTCTATAAAAAAAAAGTTGCGTCAATGCTGCGCACTTTCGCGGTACTTCGATTTTTTTACTTTAACTTACATGTCACGAATTTACGATTTTATTTCGAAAAATTAAATCAAACGAAATAAAGTACAAAATAAATGTAAATACTAAACAGATTTTGCTGTTTTTTGTTTTTTTTTTTTTTTATTTTTTTTTTTGTTGTTACCAGTACTCTTCTTCACTTTGTTTTTTGTTATCCGCTATTTTTTACCCTTCATTATGGAAAGCGGCATATGCAGTGCACCTTTCCACAATTAAGGTAGATAGTTGATGTTTCTTTCAAACACCGGCTTTTTTTATATTAAAAGCAGAAAAATGTGTTAAGCTATCAAATTGAATTATATTTGTTCGATTTTAACACTTATTTTCTGATTTTGATATTAGTAAGACATAAATTGTTTGCCCTGCAGTTTGCAGAGTACATGTGAAATCAACATCATTGCTTATGTTTATTAACTATTGCTATTGCAATCCTTTTTTTTTTGTATAAAATGTCGTTCAAAGCTTGTTTTGTGCAATTTGTAGTAATAACGAAAATTATGTTCTATATACCTACTATGTTATTCGGTAAAAGGTGCATATCTAATAATTACATTTTGAAGCCGCCATTAAGAATTTTGAATTTTTGACTTCGGATTCAAGATCAGCGACTCCACAAATCCCAGTAAACAAATTTTTACATCCATTAAACTTTTTTTTGCAGAACATAGCTTGTTCATGGCCGCCATATTGAAGCCGCCCTTTTGAATTAAAAATTTTTGACTTCATATTCTTAATCAGCGACCCCACAAAACCCTGTATACAACATTTTACCTCCTTTAAACGTTTTTTGTAGAAGTTAGCTTGTTCATGGCCGCCACTTTGAAGCCGCCATTTTAAATTTAAAATTTTTGACTTCAGATTCGTAATCAGCGACCCCACACACCCCTGTATACAAAATTTTACTTGCATTAAACGTTTTTTGTAGAAGTTAGCTTGTACATGGCCGCCATTTTGAAGCCGCCATTTTGAATTTCAGATTTTTGACTTCAGATTCGTGATCAGCGACCCCAAAAACCCCCAAAGTACAATTTTTGTCTCGATAAGTGGCCCCTGTCAATTAATCGTCACTTTTGGCATAAAATACCCCACTGTGCGGTGGTGTGACATATCATAAAAGTGACGTTCAATACATTTGCCACTTTTTAGTTTTTTTTCTTAGGAATTTTATTTTGCAAATATACGAAAACAAAGAAATTAATCAAAACCTATGAAACAATGATTTTAAACTTGGATTTTTTTTTACTTACTATTTTTGCTTTAATAAAACTCCGCGTGACGTTCAATACATTTTTACACGAAATCATCATGATGAACTGAGAAAACACAAAAAAACTTACTTTAATATTTTTTAATCGTCTCAATTTTTAGAATTTCATGAGAACTAATCTCTGGAATTCCTTAATATAACTTACTTGTCATCCATACCACTCCTAAATTAAAACTAACGAAGTGTTAAAAAAAATGTGACGTGTATTGAACGTTTGCTTGGGGACTAAATGTAAATCGAAAGCCAAATTCGCGATGACAATGTTTTGAGAATGACAAAAAAGTAAAACATAAGAAATAAATGCTTTCATTAGAAAACAGTTATTTTTTGTTATTTTTTTGCATTGTTTTCAACTTTTTTTTCACGTTTTTCATCAAAAAGTGTAACTGGGGACATATGTTTCTGTATTAAGGTATAATATTAGTGTACATTTTTCGATTTTTTTTTTGTTTAATGTGTTCTTTATAGTTTTAAGAATATACATACACATTTTTTTAATCGATATTTAAAAAACAACAGAAGTTATAACGGTTTTCGTTAACCTATGTCTAAGCTCCGTGTAACAAATAAAAAACTTTAAACGCGATTTCCTCGAAACGAGTTTTTTTAAAACGGTTCGATAGATAACTCGAAATCTATTAGTTCAATTTCTGATTCAAATTCTGAATCATGAAAAAAATGATTTTTTTTTGCATTTTGTTCGTTATTTTGTTCTTTAAGCATCCCCCTAAATTCAAGTATCTATTTTTTTTGTTTTTTTTTATATAAACAAAAAAGCGCGCGAAAATGTATCTATTTTTCGAACTTTTTATTTCAACTTTCGCCATAATTAAATAAAAAACCCCCGGGGGTCTTGAGTAGGGGGGATGCTTAATATAAGGTCTATGCTTTAAAATGTCATTTGATTTTTTTGTGTCCGATACATAGGAAAGGCTATATCCATCGAACCGTTTTGGATGTCTTTTTTTCAATGCCATTTTCAGCGCCCTCTATATAAAAGCCAGAACTGGATTTAAAAAAAAAATATTTTTATAAATTATTTTTTATGTAAAATCACCAGCATAAATTTAAAAAAAAATAATAACTTCTTATATCTAAAAAAATATTTTGAAAACAGCTCTTGTTTTTGGTTGTTACACGTATATTATACGTACTTAAGCGAGTACGAGAGAGCAATGTAATATTCTTCAAAACAAATATGCAAACAATTTTAGGATTCTGAAAAATATATTTTGTCAATAAATATTGTTTAGTGATCACTTTCTCATTTTTTATTTGTGTGTTTTCTTTTTGTTTTTACCTAAAAACAGAGTTAAAAGAGCGGGGACAAAAAAAGAGCGTTTTGTATGCAATTAACCCAAATACAATCTAACATTCAGAAAGTGACAAAGTTGAGGAGACATTCGAAAACTACTAAAACACTAACTGAACCCTCTCACGCTTATAGAAAATAGATAAACCTTCATTTATTCCATTTCACTATATAAGCTTTATGTTTCTGACAGGGTACCCGGGTGCCCTTTCCACATTTAAATGCAAATAACTTCGTTGCTTGGTGTCAGACTGAGCCGAAATTTTTAGTATTCTCCTAAAAATCGATTTTGAGCTGGTTTATGTCCAGAAAGTTAGAAAAAAATATTTGGATATTACAAATTTTTAACATTTTTTTAATATACCCCTCTAGTTACTGACAAGGTACCCGGGTACCCAAATAAAAATCAACATAGAAGAACGACGTATTCTGTGTTTTTTTCTTTATAATTAAATGAAAAAATTTTATTAACTGAAAATAACTTCAATATAATATTTAATTTAATATAATAAGTTAAATTAAAAATAAAAAAGCAAAATACAAAGATGAAAAAAAAAACAAGGAAATTATAAATTGCATTGTACACAGTAAGTTATATCTTTTGCATGCGCAGCATAAACCGGCTTCTTACAAACTATGCACACCTTTCGGGTCTTTCTGTATATATTGCAAAGAAACCATCTCTCTTTTACCGTCAATCTTCCAGTAGTGTCTCGCTCTTCACCAACATCCGAATCAGAGGCACCAGTTTCGCATGAGATTATTGGGTGACCCAGAATGCTTTCAAATGCATTTTTGGTAGTAAAGTGCCGAGTAATTCTTGTATTTTCCGAACATGTGGAAACTTTTGGCATCACCAACTGATGAGCCAAATCCTGCAAAAATTTTGTTCGCCTATTCGTTGAATTTCTTATGTTGCTATTATTTTCCATATAAATAATATATGCGGCCAGTGCTGCACCACCAACAATATTATAAAAAAATGCTAGTGGCCACCGATTTGTACGCCTTTTGCATGTGTACTCCGATAGCATTTTGTTCATGTTATCCACGCCACCTTTTGTTTTCACGCCACCATTGTATTCCGTAATCATGGCAGGTTTGTTAGCAGGCCCTCCACTTTTTTTATCGTAATGCATGGTTGACAGAAGGAAAACAACTTTTTTTTGAAAAGATTGACGCATAAATCTTTCACAACTCTCTCTCCCTGATTAGTTTCCCTATGCCCAGAAGGGCCAAGCCCAGTATATATTTGCCCCTTTACTGGGTACGACGTAGCGCTGTCACAAACCCACCACACTTTGATTCCATACTTTGCAGGCTTTGAAGGAATATACTGCGTGTATCGAGTACCTCCACGATAACCAAACAACTGCTCATTCACTGTAAGATTTAATTCTCAAGATCTTAATTCTCACGACCGTCAGATAAATATATGCGAAAAGACTGAATTTCATCAAATTAATGATTTCCTACATATTTATGTGCGTGCAAAAATTTCGAAATATGTGCAAAAAAGCAACGTCTAGAACAGTGGTGC
The DNA here is from genome assembly GCA_943735915.1 of Pherbina coryleti. NCBI lineage: Eukaryota > Metazoa > Arthropoda > Insecta > Diptera > Sciomyzidae > Pherbina > Pherbina coryleti. The sequence goes on along the minus strand of OX030949.1, from coordinate 156,388,635 downwards.
TCACTACATGGTTTCCCATAGCCCGCGGGCATCGTGTGTTGTAAAGCTTTTGCACACGAAGTATCAATCGGCTCGCTGTGTTCGTACACTGCGTAAAAGTTTGTTTTTACTGCTGTGCTTTAAATTTCAAGTCAGTATGCTTTGAGCGTTGATGTGGTATGGGAGTTGCTCGCTGTTTTATTTATGAATATACGTAAATATATTGCAATGTTTCAGGAAAAGCAATAATACATTTTAGCTTGATGTTTTTTATGTTAAAATAGCGAAAAACCAACGCAAAAATAAAAAAAAATTATTATTATATTGAAAATCCAACACTCGACAAGAGTTCCTTGCACCAAATGTTGTTAGAGCTTTTAACAACTTCTTGTTTCAGTGTAAAGTTGTACTCTCGGAAAGCTCTCTTTGTTGTTGTTTGAACCGTGCGTTGAGCACCACTGGTCTAGAATAAAAACAAAAATGAAACAAATTATATAGCCAAACAAAAAAAGAACACAAACGTGTACAAACGTGCACAAACGTACACAAACGTACACAAACGTGTACAAACAAGATGAGCGATACAATTAGAAGGAAGTAATAGGTAAAGAACATAGAAAACAAAATAAAATTTAAAAACTTTCATTGTATTTTCATATAAAACGTAAGTGGGTACCCGGGTACCCTGTCAGTAATGTACGTTGTTTTTTTTCTGTCAGTAACATAAAGGTTAATACTAAAATTTTTATTATTCCTTACTTTTTAAGAAGTTTCACTTCTGTCACGTGTACGTTGCTACACGTGAGTTTTTTCAGCTTTTCTCTCAAAAAAAGCTTTTGTAAACAAAGAGGTACAGAATTATCTGTGAGATTTATTTCGCACCAAGTGTGTAGTCATTTCAAGGGCTGAAATGGCCAATTCGCTTTTGTTTCGTTTTTTTTTCACGAAAAGCCTGATTTTTTTTGTTATTCATATTTGAACGCAGGAACGTTTGATTTTTTTCATCAACAAAACACATAAGCTCCGAATATTAAATTCAGAAGTACCAGGAAATTTAATAATATAACTTAAAACTTAGCTGAAAGGAGAAAAAAATAGCGCTGAAACTTCAGAGCTTAGACTTAAAAATATCAAACTTGTAAAATGTGCTAATAATGAGCAATGACTTCAATTAGTACTAAGGGACAGAAAAAAAAAAAAAAAAGGCAAAGCGATGCTGTTATAAGATGATTAAAAGTTTGTCGCAAACTGTTTCATTTCAACTGACAGTTGTGCTGAAAGGGGTGAAGGGATAACTAAGTGAGAAACTTGAGCGCAGAATAAAGCAGAAGAATATGGAGCAGAACTTCTGGATAAACTAAAGGCTGAAGTTGCAGCTGAAGAAATAAAAGATATAAAATAAATAGCGAAAGACTGAAATTGGGCCAGGTGAGCAAAAAAGAAGTTAAGACAAGAATGGCATAAAAACTTTGAGGCAATACAATCAATGAGATGTAATTATGTTAGATTTGCAGCATAACTTGTTAACCAAGTTTGATTTGTTTTTGTTTGGTTTTGTTTTGATTTGGCAAGCAATAGATTTGCTGTTGTTGTGTGAGTGTGTGTGTGTGTGAAAACTTTTCTATGCCATATGAATTGAAGTTTTTGTTTTTTGGTAAAATTAGCGTCATATTAAGTAGAAGCCAATCAGCACGCCAACGAAGGACACGTTGCTTTGAATGTTTGTGTGTCTCAGTGTTTGTGTTTGTATTTCTAGTGCTCTGTTCAGCACATGCAATGGCACTCAAAGGACGAACAGGACGACAATTACAAATAATGGCAACGAATTGAAGTCAAGAAGTTTTGCGAACAACGACAACGATAGCGAAAACGAAATCGAAAACGACGTCTATGAACCCAACAAACTAGGCGGTCACGCAAGTTGAAAAACATGCATGCATGAATGCATGAGTGAGTGCGTGCCTGGGCTTGTATGTATGTGTGTGTGTATGTGTGTGTGTGTAAATGAGTGTGTTTGAATTATAAGCGCCAGAAATTATGCTAATGATGACATGTGCCCCGGCGAGGCAGAAAAACATTCAAGCCAAACAACAAACTTTGAAAACGGCATTAAATGGAATAATATGCTAATTAGTAGTTTTTGTTGCGGCAAGTGATGCGTGCTCTCTTTCTCTGTGGTTGTGTGTGTGCATGGGGCTGCGCTTGAAAAGCTATAGGGTTGCCAACTAGGAATTCTAAGTAAATTCATACAAATTGGCATTAATTTTAAATGTCATTCATTCAATTTGCATGCAATTTAATTGAAGCCACACACTTAAAATCAGCTCAACACATACGAAACAGAAAAAAAAATAACCGTTCGCTGGAAATACCGCTAGAAAACATAGGTTTTAACAAACTCTGCTTCCGCTTATTCATGCTGTGTCTGCGTATAATAACAATAAGAATAACAGAAAAACAAATAACAATAACAACAACAACAAATGCAAAAACACAACTCTTTAGTTTTCATGCATTTATGCATCCTTTCTCTTTCGCTCGACCAACAATGCCGGACAATATGGACGACGACGATGACGACTGCGAAAGCCATTGAATAATTCATGTGTGCAAAGTCAACGTTCGACTTCCGCTAAACGATGTTGGCCCAAAAAAACATAACAGCAAATACTCGTACATAAACTGCAATTTGAAGCAAACAACTTTTCAGCAAAAACAACAAAAACTTTTGACCAAAAACACGTGAAAAAAAACTCTATTGATGCACATAAAGTAGTAGTTGAAAAATAGCAAAAAATTTACTCATTTGCAAATTGAACTTATGTTGAAAATCGTTTATAAAAAAAAACAAAATTGTAATTAAAAGAAAAAAATCGCTACAAAAAATGTAGCTGGTAAAAAGTAGTTAGCAAAAAGCAAAGCAAAGAAAACCGCGAAAAAAAACAATCGCGTAGCATTGCCGTAAGAGTTAATTTGTGTACGAGTTTATTTGTGCTGGCTGTAGGTGAGTTGCTTGGGGGGGGGGCAGGAAGTACTTTGGTTTGAAAGCCATGTTCAGGTTGAAAAAAAGAGCTTCAAGCTAAACAAAATCAATAAAAACGCAATTTATTACCTTTAAGCCAACAACTGTGGGATATAACGTCGTTGGCTTTGCAATGTGGGCTGCCACTTTTTTTTTTTGTGATGTTAGCGTTTTTATCCAAAAGCTGCTAACATTTCCTCAGGCTATAATTTAATTGCTCCACTTGTTTTGCGGCACATTCAGCGCTTTAATTAATTGCATTTCTTTTTTTTCCAAACCTATTGTGATTGTGTTTATTCCTTTTTTCATCTGTATTTGTTTTTTAAATTTATAAAATTGCTACCGAGAGAGATGGAGGGAGAGAGACACAGAAAGAGGAGAGATAGTGTGATAGAGAGAGAGAGCGAGAGCGAGAGCGTGAGCGTGACCGACAAGCTCAAAGAAAAACATGTATGAGCAGTGTTGCCATATTGACGTTGAAAATTTGATGTTTGTTATATTATAAAGTCTCATCCCATCCTCAAACCACTCTGCCAACAACTATTAACTTTAAAATCATAAATATTGAATGAATTTTCAATTTCAGTTGATTACAAATCAGGAAAAAAATATAGGCCTAGTCGGGATTTGAACCCGGAACTGTTGGCGTGGCAGTCAAGTGCGCCACCTACTCGGCTATCGAGGTTGCCTTATTGTGTTGGAGAAATCGATGATTCTCTATATGTATGGATAAAAAATTTTATGTTACAAAAAGGATGCAGTTAGCGCATCATATACACACTATGATAGGTTTTTTTTGACGTCACAACGTATCTTTGCCCCTGCAATTTTTCACTTTCGTATCCTTTCCTTTGATCCTAAATAATAATCCTTACAATTTTAATACGCCTGGTCAAAATCCTTGCCCCAAAACTTGTTTTTGTACATTTCAAAATTCTTCTCTCATTCCCTGCCCGAATCACTTTCCAAATCCTTATCTCCACTTTTTGTCCCAAATAGTGTCTCGATTTTTGTCACAACTCTTTTTGTGAGAGTTGTCGAAATACTTTCTGTAATCCTTGTTTGCATCTTTCTCATTACTTTGTCCTAATCATGGAACTTAGCCTTCTCCAAATCTTTGTTCTAGTGTTTATTCAAAATCCTGTGTTAATGGAAGTCAATTAAAATTTTAAAATTTCAATTTCATTTTTATTCTGTCTTTATTATAATTATTATTGCATTTTATTATATTTTGAATTTTTTTTATTTTTATTATTTTTGAGTATTATTTTTATATTATTTGTATTGTGTCATTGTTTTTTATTTTATATTTTGTTTTTATTAATTCCATTTTCTTTTTATTTTAAATTTAATTTTGATTTTTGACTTTTCTACTACTTTTATCTAATTTTTATATTTTATTTAATTTTTTTAATTATTATTTTTATTTTTACTTTTACTTTTATCTTATTTTATTTTTATTTTATTTTTATTATTATAATTTTCATTTTAATTTTTATGTTCATTTCCATTTTAATTATCATTTCTCTCTCCTTTTTATTTTCATTTCCACTTTCATTTCTAACTTTATTTTAACTTTTACTTTTATTGTTATTTTTATATTTGATTTTTTATTTTTTTTCCATGTTTAATTTTTATGTTTACTTTTATTATTATATTTTTAATAAATATTTGAATGTTTACTTTTATATTATTCTTATTTTTATTTTCATTATCATTTTCATTTCAATTTTACTTTTATTATAATTTTTATATTTTTTTTTTTTATTTTTTATCTCTAGTTTTATTTTTGTTTTTATTTTTTCAATTATGATTATTATTTAAATAATTTATATTGCTTCTATTTTCATATTATTTTTATTTTTGTTTTTATTTTTTTGTATTTTAATTTGCATTTTTATTTAAATTTTTATTTTCATTTTCATTTTCATTTTCCTTTTAATTTTCATTTTCATTTTCGTTTTCATTTTCATTTTTATTTTCAATTTCATTCTAACTTATACTTTTATTTTTATATTTGATTTTTGATTTTTTTTTTTGTATTTATTATGTTTACTTTTATTATTATATTTTTTAATAAATATTTGTTTATTCACTTTTGTCTTATTTTTATTTTTTTATTTTTTTTTTTTATTTTCATTTTCATATTTTTATTTTCATTTTTATTTCCATTTCCATTTTTATTTTCATTTTTATTTTGTTTTCATTTTCATTTTCACTTTCATTTTCACTTCAATTTTCACTTTAATTTTCACTTTCATTTTCATTTACATTTTCATTTTGATTTTAATTTTATTTTCATTTACATTTTCATTCTCATTCTCATTTTCGTTTTTATTTTTTTTTTCATTTTCATCTTCATTTTTATTTTCATTTATACTTTAGTTTTGACGTAGAATACATCATTCTCGGAGGTAAGTAGGGTGGTTGATAGTGATCAGGTGTCGGTATTTATATCACTTTTTGAGCCTTTGGTGGGACTAAAGTACTGATCGTACAATGTTGATGGTAGCACTTGATGGTCTGCTTGATCCTCACTGGGAGAAAAATTCATGTTTGAACTCTCTAACTTATATAAATTTTATACAATTACATGAAATATAAAGCCAACATTTGACGTTTTTGTTTGCTTAAGTTTGCTACCTATTTATCGACAGATTCCGGTTTTATTGACATAACCATAAAATTTGTATGGGAGCCCCCCTAAGGAGTGGTCGGAGGGAATAAGTGTCAAAGGCAAACATGTTCCTTTTACAAAAGTAATGGGGGTTGGTGATACATATTAACCCTTTCCGGGACTCTCTTAAAGGTCATATGCTCAGGTGTATGGAATAAATATTTTGCCAAATATTTTTTAAAAAAGATGTCATCAAAAGAGTCTTGTGTTACGACATAGTCGAAACTACTGTATCTTTTTTTCCTTTCGTTTTCATTATCATTTTTTTTTGCATTTTGTTATAGATCTCATTTCATTTGCATTTTTATTTTCATTTTTATTTTCGATTTCATTTTCTCTTCAATTTCAGTTTAATTTTTACTTTTATTTTTATTGTTTTGATTTTAATTTTTAGTTGTTTTGATTTTGATTTTGATTTTGATTTTGATTTTGATTTTGATTTTGATTTTGATTTTGATTTTGATTTTGATTTTGATTTTGATTTTGATTTTGATTTTGATTTTGATTTTGATTTTGATTTTGATTTTGATTTTGATATTGATTTTGATTTTGATTTTGATTTTGATTTTGATTTTGATTTTGATTTTGATTTTGATTTTGATTTTGATTTTCATTTTGATTTTGATTTTGATTTTGATTTTAATATTGATTTTGATTTTGATTTTGATTTTGATTTTGATTTTGATTTTGATTTTGATTTTGATTTTGATTTTGATTTTGATTTTGATTTTGATTTTAATTTTGATTTTGATTTTGATTTTGATTTTGATTTTGATATTGATTTTGATTTTGATTTTGATTTTGATTTTTATTTTGATTTTGATTTTGATATTGATGTTGATTTCGATTTTGATTTTGATTTTGATTTTGATTTTGATGTTGATTTTGATTTTGATTTTGATTTTGATTTTGATTTTGATTTTGATTTTGATTTTGATTTTGATTTTGATTTTAATTTTGATTTTGATTTTGATTTTGATTTTGATTTTGATTTTGATTTTGATTTTGATTTTGATTTTGATTTTGATTTTGATTTTGATTTTGATTTTGATTTTGATTTTGATTTTGATTTTGATTTTGATTTTGATTTTGATTTTGATTTTGATTTTGATTTTGATTTTGATTTTGATTTTGATTTTGATTTTGATTTTGATTTTGATTTTGATTTTGATTTTGATTTTGATTTTGATTTTGATTTTGATTTTGATTTTGATTTTGATTTTGATTTTGATTTTGATTTTGATTTTGATTTTGATTTTGATTTTGATTTTGATTTTGATTTTGATTTTGATTTTGATTTTGATTTTGAGCTTGATTCTGATTCTGATTTTGATTTTGATTTTATTTTTGTTTTTATTTTTAAATTAATTTTATTTTTGTTTTATTTTTATTATTTGTATTTTTATTTCAAGTTTTTTCACTATTGTTTTATTTTTACTCTTACTTAATATTTTTATTTTAATTTTTATTTTCATTTTCATTTCAGTTTCAATTTAATTTTCAATTAAATTTTTGTTTTTAATGTCATTTTCATTTATATTTTAATATTTTCTTTCGTGTTGATTTTCATTTTTATTTTAATTTTTAAGTTCATGTTTGATTTTAATTTTCATTTTGCTTAAAATTTTCATTTTAATTTTAATTTTCACATATATTTTCAGTAAATTATTATTTGTTTGTCTATTACTTTTGCTAATGCTTTTGATTTTGTTTTGTTTTTGCTTTGACTTTTTTTTCGTTTCGTATATTAACCGAGCTTTCTATAAAAACCTGCAACAATGGAGCATTTGCATTGGCAAAGTGGCCTCATGACGCCATTAATTTTCTTATTTTTCTTATGTGACCCGAGGGCTTTCCTTTAATTGCGTTCCATTAAATGCTCCTGTGGCTAATTTAATTTCTAAGTCTCAATAGTTCTCGTGTTAAAATTTCATGCAACGCCTTTGCATTATTGTTGCATTTTGACTGCAGTTAGCTATTGCCTCCGCGGTGTCATGGTGCCGTCAATTTTTATTTAATTTTCATTATGAGATGAACTAACATGCTGTCGTAAAAGAAAATTAACCGTAGACATCTTAAATTAGCAATAAATAATTCCTTGAAACAATATTGCATTTTTGTTGCAAAAGCAGCTATTTACGCGACTTGATGACTTAACAATTTCAGTTTTTTTTTTTTAGTTTTCTCGTCAGGCCAATTACAAATCCTCTATTATCGCTAAATAACATGTTCCATTTAGTGTATGCTCATCGAATAATAATTCCATGCAACGACATTGCATGATGTTGCATTATCGATCGTTGAGCGGCTCTCTTCACGGCCTCATAACGTCAAAATTTACTTTGTTATATTTTTGTCGAGAGGGCTAACAACCAACTCTTACTGGTGCTTAAGATTCGTTTTCGTAAATTTGCGGTTCATAGGTTAAGCTCTCCCTCCATGACCATATCCATTTTTCTGCAATAACTTTTTAACAATAATCAACATTTTCGAACAAATTTTTAAAAAATATTCCTATTTTTAAACTAAAATCAAATCGTCATGAATGCCACTTATAAACCCGAAAGCATTACGTGGATTCAAAAGATGGTTAATAGTTAGCTGAAGAGTAGAAAGATGGTGTATCTAGTGTCGCTGAAGATTTGCCCTTAACAAGCCCGAATCCTTAAAGTTGATAAGTAAGTTAAAATTTTTGACATCGATTGACGTTATTGAGATAGAAATAACCCCAAATGTTTCTGTTGCTTATGACCACATGGTGCATGCCTTGTAAGATTTCAAACTTTTACTCTTTATGTTATAATTAAAATCATCTTTTAAAAGTTTAAAACTTTCTATAGAATAGTCATAGCTCAGCTGCAGTAGACCTGCTGATTATGGTGCGAATTTAAAACTAATTGAATTATTTACTTTTACACAATTGGACATTTTGAATTTTTACTTACCACCAACTACAATTTTTAAGTCATAAATATTGATGAATTTTTAATAACAGCTGACTAGAAATGAGGAAAGAAATGCAGAAAGGCTAAGCAAGCCCTAGGACCATGACACCTGTAATGCATTCGAGTCCTGTAGCTCAGCGATGGCAGTCAAACATTCTAGCACTCGACTTTTATGGCTGCCATAAATTCACTTTAATAACTATTCTTTGAATAATTCGTTTTAATTCATTACTGAAAAATTTTCAATCCATTTTCTTTTGAAACCATAAATATCAAATGAAAAGAATAATACTCTCATCTTAATTGCAGAAATTAAATCAATTGAGACGTTTTAATTTTTTTTTTTTTTTCATAATAAATTTCAGCGATATAATGACATAATTAATTATCCTGAATAAAAGCATCAACATGATTTATTATTTTAAAGGGAATATTTATTTTGTTGTGCCTACAATAAAGACATTTAGGTGAGAATAAAAGTTTTTTTATCTGTTAATTATGTCGACATGAGCAATTAAAATGCTTCATAATGCAGCTGACGCTACTCGTGCCATCGATTCCTTGAAATTCTGCTCAACAGATTAAATTTTTATCGCAATTGTTGTCGCATGTTTGGTCTCAATTAAAGGACTTTAAGGTAATATGAAGAAATACATTCATATTCATACTAAACAGAAAATTTAGTCATCTAAGCACAGAAATGTTAGTCATCTAAAATATAACTAAAAGTCACTTGTAAGGAATGTTCGAAAAATCGTTTAAAGCATGGTAGCGTTTTAAGGAATTCAAATAAAAAAAAAAATTAAAAATAGAGTTGGTTCTACCATGAACACACCCGTAGTTTTTGACGTGACAGCGTATCAGCTAATTTTTCCTAAGCACTCTTCGTTTTTCAAATTCTTCTTTTAATCCATGTCCGTATTCCTGTTCTTATCCTGGTTAGAATCGTTTCTTAATTGTTGTACTACTACTTGTCATAATCAAGTTGTCATATTCAAATTGTCATAGTCAACTTGTCATAGTCTATGTTTCAATTTTTGTCTTTATTCGTGGCCCTATTCTTTCATTTGTTCCCAAATTTGTCTTCGTTCTTATTGTTATTCTTATATTTGTTGTAATAATTGTCCTACTTCCTGTCCAAACTCTTGTTTTAATTTATGTCCAAACTCCTGACCTTGTTCAAATCCTTTCCTAATCCTTGTTCCACTTGCTTTCTACATCTTTGTCCGATCTTGTGCCTAGTGTGTCCAAATCATTGTTCTATTCCTTTTCCCAATTCTTGTTCATATACTTTTCCCAATCTTGTCCTAAATTTTTTTCCAAAAGTGTCTTGTCTTTATCCCAGCGGCCTCTGTAGTCGAGTAGGTAGCGTGCTATACTGTTACCCCAGAGGTTCGATTCCCGGCCAGGCCATGGTCCTATGCTTTAAGCCTGAATTCAGACAAAGACTAGGACCGGGAATGAGATAAGGAGTGTCGCAATGATTTGGACAAAGATTAGAGCATGGAATTGGATAAGGATTATGACAAGAAATCAGACAAGGGGTGGTATAAAGATAAGGAAAAATATTTAGACACTTCTAAATAAAAATATAATAACAAAACTGGGAAAAGGCTATGGACAATAAATGGGACAAGGAAAAGAATAAATATTTGGCACACTTCAGATATGGTTTAGGATAAAGATTAAAAAACGAATTGGGACAGAAAGAAAAGGATTCGAATGTAACTAAGATCTGAAATTTGGGCATGGATAAAATCAAAAGTTTGGCCAAGATATAGAGCAATTGTTAGAACAGGTATAAGAATAAGGATAAGGATAAGGATAAGGATAAGAATAAAGATAAGGATAAGGATAATGATAAGGATAAGGATAAGGATAAGGATAAGGATAAGGATAAGGATAAGGATAAGGATAAGGAAAAGGATAAGGATAAGGATAAGGATAAGGATAAGGATAAGGATAAGGATAAGGATAAGGATAAGGATAAGGATAAGGATAAGGATAAGGATAAGGATAAGGATAAGGATAAGGATAAGGATAAGGATAAGGATAAGGATAAGGATAAGGATAAGGATAAGGATAAGGATAAGGATAAGGATAAGGATAAGGATAAGGATAAGGATAAGGATAAGGATAAGGATAAGGATAAGGATAAGGATAAGGATAAGGATAAGGATAAGGATAAGGATAAGGATAAGGATAAGGATAAGGATAAGGATAAGGCTAAGGATAAGGATAAGGATAAGGATAAGGATAAGGATAAGGATAAGGATAAGGATAAGGATAAGGATAAGGATAAGGATAAGGATAAGGATAAGGATAAGGATAAGGATAAGGATAAGGATAAGGATAAGGATAAGGATAAGGATAAGGATAAGGATAAGGATAAGGATAAGGATAAGGATAAGGATAAGGATAAGGATAAGGATAAGGATAAGGATAAGGATAAGGAAAAGGAAAAGGATAAGGATAAGGATAAGGATAAGGATAAGGATAAGGATAAGGATAAGGATAAGGATAAGGATAAGGATAAGGATAAGGATAAGGATAGGGATAAGGATAAGGATAAGGATAAGGATAAGGATAAGGATAAGGATAAGGATAAGGATAAGGATTAAACTTTTATATTTTTAATTTTTCTTTATCTTCAAATAGCTGCAATATTTCAACTTATTCAAATAAGAAGGGTGCGCAACATTTTTAACTTTGTTCAATTAAATGTTCTGTTAAGCTACCAACACATAACAGTAATAATTTCGTTATAATTAATGTCAACTTTTAACCCTGTCACAGCGTTTTGCTTTGTATTTTCAATGACTTTTCAGCTGCTTTCTCATATTTCTCACTAACATCTATGATGACTTTATAATTTTCATTTTCAAATTTTGCACAGTTTATTTTAAGCAGCATGAAATGCTCGCTCACGCTTATTTAAATATTTTTATCAGCTGGCGTTTATGTTTCCGCTTCTATGCAACCGCCGTGGTATATAATTTGCCTGAACAAAGAATCATGCGCTCATTGAGCAGACTATCGCGGCTGCCCTCTGTTATCCTTGATGATTATTTCTTAGTTCGTTTTGTTGTTGCTGTTGTTGTTGTTGTTGTTGTTATTACTATTCTGTGTTTTGTTTTTTTTTTTTTTTCTTCATGGGCCCTCATATCCTGGCGGCTGTGTTGAGCTTTTTCATTACGAGCAAGATAATCATTTTGTATTTGGGTGCACCGCTACGTTTGCACCGCCAAAGTTAGGGCAAATTGCCGACAAATTGTGTCGACTGGGGATTTTGTGGATTCGCGGTTCGTATAATTTTCATTATCTTTGCCTAACCCACGGCGCCGCATTGTAGTGCCTGATGTATTTTTTTTTTTTTTGTGCTATTTATTTTTTGTCATCACCCTTATAATTTCCATGCGCTCGGTTCTTGAGCGAGACATCCGTTCCGCTTTTTTTTTTTTCAGTGAGCATTTCCACCGTTTGTTGGCTCTGCGTCGCTGCAACGGCTTAGCGTGAGCTTTAAGCGACCGTACGACCACCACTTATCCTTCCGCATGGCCTCGTTGTCGTCTAGGTTGATTTTTTTTTAAATGTTTTTTTTTTTGTTTTTTTGCTACTTGCCGGTGAGTTTTAATATTTAAGCTGCTTCAACGTATTCTATTTTTTTTTTCTTCTTAAATTATTCACGTCAAAAATAGGTTAGTTTGGCCTTATATTAAGCTGTATTGTGGGGTTGCTGTGCGTTGGCGGATATAGACACGTGCTGTACGGCTTGTTCAGTCAGGTGTTTGCTTTAGATTTTGTATGCATATTAAAAACAAGCTTTTCTTCAGCATGAGCTGTGCCATGAAAGCCTTCAATATTGTAAAGCCACAGTAGCAGCAGCAGCAGCGTGTCCGGAAATATTTACGGATGAGCTATGCTAACGGAAATTGCTCCAAATCCTGGCAACGCGTGAGTCAAATGCAAATATGTTAGGAAGAAAAGAAATGAGATGGATTTCAAAAAGTCGAGACGCTCTTCAAAAATTTATGTTTACGATGCTTATATTAAACGTGATACTTAAATCAAAATTAAGAGCCTTATTTTTATCACTGTTCATATCTGTTCATATCACTGTGAAGTTGGCAGCTCTGGCAGCGCTGAAAAAGCATTTAAACATTAAATATGTAACGTCAAATGTATGACCGCCCATAAATTAAGAGGGTAGGTAACTTTACGAAGCGATTCTTGATTCGTAGAACAAATAGAGGATTGACTTCGTATAGCCCGGTATACCCACCAACTGAAAAATACTTGATCTGCAACTTTTAAACGTTTTATCGACTTCATTTTCTTTTAGCTTCAGTTCCATAATTCAACAAAAATTCAAAAAAGTTGCCTGAAATTACAACTCGGTGACTAAAGGCGACATGGAACGCCAAGAGGCTGAGATATCCCGCCCCACACTTGGCGGATGTCAACTCGCTTGCCAAAAGCAAAAGCAAAAGCAAAAGCAAAAGCAAAAGCAAAAGCAAAAGCAAAAGCAAAAGCAAAAGCAAAAGCAAAAGCAAAAGCAAAAGCAAAAGCAAAAGCAAAAGCAAAAGCAAAAGCAAAAGCAAAAGCAAAAGCAAAAGCAAAAGCAAAAGCAAAAGCAAAAGCAAAAGCAAAATCAAAAGCAAAAGCAAAAGTAAAAGCAAAAGTAAAAGCAAAATCAAAAGCAAAAGCAAAAGCAAAAGCAAAAGCAAAATCAAAAGCAAAAGCAAAAGCAAAAGCAAAAGCAAAAGCAAAAGCAAAAGTAAAAGTAAAAGCAAAAGCAAAAGCAAAAGCTAAGTTAAAGGAAAAGTAATAGTAAAAGCAAAAGCAAAAGCAAAAGCAAAAGCAAAAGCAAAAGCAAAAGCAAAAGCAAAAGCAAAAGCAAAAGCAAAAGCAAAAGCAAAAGCAAAAGCAAAAGCAAAAGCAAAAGCAAAAGCAAAATCAAAATCAAAATCAAAAGCAAAAGCAAAAGCAAAAGCAAAAGCAAAAGCAAAAGCAAAAGTAAAAGTAAAAGCAAAAGCAAAAGCAAAAGCTAAAGTAAAAGCAAAAGTAATAGTAAAAGCAAAAGCAAAAGCAAAAGCAAAAGCAAAATCAAAAGCAAAAGCAAGAGCAAAAGCAAAAGCAAAAGCAAAAGCAAAAGCAAAATCAAAAGCAAAGCAAAAGCAAAAGCAAAAGCAAAAACAGAACAAGAACAAGAACAAGAACAAGAACAAAAACAAAAACAAAAACAAAAACAAAAACAAAAACAAAAACAAAAACAAAAACAAAAACAAAAACAAAAACAAAAACAAAAACAAAAACAAAAACAAAAACAAAAACAAAAACACAAACAAAAACAAAAACAAAAACACAAACACAAACAAAAACAAAAACAAAAACAAAAACAAAAACAAAAACAAAAACAAAAACAAAAACAAAAACAAAAACAAAAACAAAAACAAAAACAAAAACAAAAACAAAAACAAAAACAAAAACAAAAACAAAAACACAAACAAAAACAAAAACAAAAACAAAAACAAAAACAAAAACAAAAACAAAAACAAAAACAAAAACAAAAACAAAAACAAAAACAAAAACAAAAACAAAAACAAAAACAAAAACAAAAACAAAAACAAAAACAAAAACAAAAACAAAAACAAAAACAAAAACAAAAACAAAAACAAAAACAAAAACAAAAACAAAAACAAAAACAAAAACAAAAACAAAAACAAAAACAAAAACAAAAACAAAAACAAAAACAAAAACAAAAACAAAAACAAAAACAAAAACAAAAACAAAAACAAAAACAAAAACAAAAACAAAAACAAAAACAAAAACAAAAACAAAAACAAAAACAAAAACAAAAACAAAAACAAAAACAAAAACAAAAACAAAAACAAAAACAAAAACAAAAGCAAAAACAAAAACAAACGAAAAAAAATAAAGCAAAATTGAAAGCAAAAGCAGAAGCAAAAACAAAAACACGACAAGGATTAAGACAAGATTTTCAACGAGGATTTCAACAGGGTTGTGACAAAGATTGAGATATGAATTAAGAGAGGCATGAGAACTAGGATAAGAACAATGTTGAGATCAAAGATTTTGGAAAAGAATTTCACAAGAATATTTGCAAGGTTTCAACAAGGCTTACGTAAAGGATTACGACAGATTCTAAATGAGTATTCATATGGTGACATGGATTTGGACAAGGACCTAAACGAAGATTTGGAAGTAAATTTTGGCAAGGATAAGGACAACTATTGGGACAAGGATCAAAACAAGGATGTGGATAAGAAATAAAACAAAAAATTGTAAATAATGGTAAGCTAGGACACGAACTAAGATAAGGGCTAGGATAAAAATTTAGAGAAATTACTTGAAAAAGGGCTTGAGAGAAGATAAGGACACAGATTTGGACAAGGACTACAATGAAAAAAAAAAATGACAAGAACTTGTACAAAGGTTCGAACAAGCATAAGGGTTAGGATAAGGATAAAGAATAAAATATGGACAATTTGAGCAAAAAGGGGAAAAGGTATGAATAACAATCAGCGCAAGGATGAAAATAAGTTGTCACGTCAAAAAAACTACGGCAGTGTCTACAGTACTGCCAACTGCATTTTGTTTTTCTTAGAATTGTGAAAAAAGCTGCGAAAAATTAGAATTGATCATCTTTTTAAGTTTTGATAAAAAAGCTCTTGTGAGTGCGGATTTTACATTTCAAAGGCAACAAATCAGTGAAATAGAAGATATATGCAATTTTTCGTGAACAAAAGAACAAATTCTTTTGTCATTTCATTACATTTCATTACATTTCATTACATTTCATTACACTTCATTACATTTCATTACATTACATTACATTAAATTTCATTATATTTCATTACATTTCTTCACATTTCATTACATTTCATTACATTTCGTTACATTTCATTACATTTCATTACATTTCTTCACATTTCATTACATTTCATTACATTTGATTACATTTAATTACATTTCATTACATTACATTTCATTACATTTCATTACATTTCATTACATATCATTACATTTCATTACATTTCATTACATTTCATTACATTTCATTACATTTCATTACATTTCATTACATTTCATTACATTTCATTATATTTCATTACATTGCAATGATTTTTTGCATACGAATAATATTTTTGAGAAATTTTATGTGTTTTCATTCCTACGATCATTGCATTCCTTCTAGACTGGAGTCTGGCTTTGCGCCACATACTGATTTAATAATGTGACAAAAATGCTGTAGCACAGTGTAAGAATCAATAAATTTTCCACATTTAGCAATACAAATATTTTGACAAAAGCTGTCATTTTATAATAAATACTTATCACTCTGAGCTTATCACACTCACACTCTCACTCTCACTACCTGTTCTCCACGCGCTCTCAATCACTCTCATTGTTATGCAATTCGAATGTCATTTCAACTTAATTAAAAATTCATAATGTTTGCTCTTTAAATCGTTTGGAAATCGCGTGCATGCAAGCGCACACAAACACAATTCAATTAATTCAATGCCACAGAAAGTGATTTCAAATTAAAAAGCTTATTAAAATTCCTTTTTTATTGCATACATTATGGCGCAAAGTAAGTAAGAAAAAAGCAAGCAAAACACGAGCGAGGAATCATTAATAATTAAATAAAAAAATAAAAAAAAAACACGCAAAAATATATAAAAAAAGTTGATAAATAGCGCTTCGATTTCTGCTCTTACTGAAGAAACATACGCTTTCTATCTCTCTCTATCTTTCTTTCTTTCTCTGTCCGTCTTTTGCTTGCAAAATTGTATCTCTTATTTTTTCCATTAAACCGCATTTTATGCATTCCCAGTAGAAGCAGCGGCAACGACAACAACAACAGCAACAACAACCACAACAGCACAACATGTTTTGCTGCTCTTACCTTGATTTGTCCTTGTGTTGTGGTCTTATGCAGTGTGCTTCGGTTGCGCGCCAGGACATCAGCACCATTGAAAATGCTTTAACATACGTCTCGGTCTTGACAGAGAGTGTTTAATATGTACGTGTCTCTCTGTGTGTGTGTGCGTGTGTGCGTGTGTATGTGTGTTTTATATGTGTGTGTGTTTGTGAGTCAAGGCTGGAAATTACATCGCTGGATGTTAATTAAAAACGACATCATTTAATCACATTGATTGATAGCAATTATTGACAGTTGGTTGGGGCAGTATGTGTTGTTGTTGCTGCTACTGTTGTTGTTGTTGTTGTTGTTTCTTGTTAAGTCTTACTGTTAACATGCTGCTGCCAAATAGTGTTCAGAATTATTAAGCTGAATATCGCAATATTATAACTGGCTTTCAATCAGCAAGCTTAACGGCTTTAGCGAAGTTACTAAGCGAAACGATTTGTTATGACAATTTATCGATCTAATATGATTATTTTTGCTTTTTATTTTTTTTGCAACCAACTATGCTCTACATTCAAGAAATTCACAAAATTTAACGATTGTAAAAGATAATTTAATAAAAGCCTATAAAACTTTCAGAAAACTTGCACATTGCTATAATGCCACATGCCTGGTAATGCCGAAGAAACATGCAACTTTTTCCTTCGATGTGCTTCTTGAAAAAATCCTTCTTATGACCAAATGATCGTGCAATATCTTATTGATGCAATGTCCAATACCCAAATATGCCTTAATCTCAAGGTACATATGTCACATGACGATCTTGCTTAATCAGTTTCCACTCAGTATCGATGATTTCTGGCACAGCACGGACGATTTTTGACGAAATTCCTAAAAATCGTCCTCCAGAACGGACGTAGGCCACGATTGTATAAGTTAAACTCCCAGAAGGGTATTACCCTCTTTGGGTAGTGATTTATATCTATTTTCTAACACCTTGAAGTGTACAACGCTTCTCGGGTATATTAAAGATAAACTAAAAACGGTATTTTATAACGCCTCGAAGTGTACAACGCTTCTCGGGTATACTAAAGATAAGTTAGATAAAATACTTGGTAACGCCTCGAAGTGTACAACGCTTCTCGGGTATACTAAACTACTAGTCAGAAGAGCAGAGATAATGAGATGGGAAACTTCGTTTCTATTGTGAATTCTGTTGATTTTGACAGATAAAAATGCTTGTTCTTCAGTTTTTTTTGCAATCACGTATTGTGTATGTGAGTTCACCTCATATTTGTCAAAAATAGGTATTACACCCAAAAAAGTCTTCCATATTTAAAAGAAAATTGTTTTAAGCTGAGCAAGAATATTGTTAATAATAGTCGATAAAGAACTTTTGTTAACATAGAAATGTTAGTTTTGTCTATCTAATTTGTGGAGTTACTTTGATAACAGACAAAAATATTTTTGATAGAAAAAAATTGAATTTAAAATGAAAAAAATTGTTCTATTTACAAGTGCTGTTGTTAACAGAAAAACATAATTCAATTTCTTTAAAGAACAGCTATATCTTTGTTTTAAAAACTCTGTTCTAATTTTAAAATGCATGAATTTGTTTGAACAAACATTGTAGGCTAGCTTTTCCCTATGTGTAAAGTGGTTGCTTAGCTGTCGAAAGTGAGATATTCACCAGCGCGCATGTCCATCCTGAGGGGTGAATTCATCGAGAATCCATCGCGAGGGGTGAGTTTGTCATGAAATTTTACTAACACATTTATAACATTTGCATTAGTATTGACTGCATTTTAGCATATGGCTATCTCCTTTTTGCCGAAGTTTCCAATCTCTTTATCTCTGCAGAAGAGACCTTGCGTACAACACACGACTCCGCAGACTGACCTCATTGCGCATGTGCAGCGGCTTTTATACTCTTTTCTTTGTGTTGCTTGTGTGCTTCTTCTTCGTAATGTCTGTTACCAGACACATGTTGCAGAGTGCGTGTTGCGGGTTTCATGTTGATGTTGCAGAGTGCGTATTGCGGGTTTCATGTTGATGTTGCAGAGTGCGTGTTGCGAGTTTCATGTTGATGTTGCAGAGTGCGTATTGCGGGTTTCATGTTGATGTTGCAGAGTGCGTGTTGCGAGTTTCATGTTGATATTGCAGAGTGCGTGTTGCGGGTTTAATGTTGATGTTGCCTTGTGTGGCTGCATAAATATTGCTAAATGAAATGATTAAGCGACCATTATGTATGGAATTCATTCAATATTCATATTAATATTCATGTACGTATTCATATACATATTCATTTACATATTTATGTTATAATTTTGTGAGGATTAATATCGCCTGAGATATTGCATCCTCACACAGCAGAGACGTGAAGTAATTTGAAGAGTATAGTAATATATTGACTAATAACGTACAGAGTAAGCAATTCCTGTTAGAAATAAT
Organism: Pherbina coryleti; assembly: GCA_943735915.1. NCBI lineage: Eukaryota > Metazoa > Arthropoda > Insecta > Diptera > Sciomyzidae > Pherbina > Pherbina coryleti. The sequence goes on along the minus strand of OX030949.1, from coordinate 156,369,667 downwards.
AGTTAATTAAAAAATTTGCATTTTTTTTTTTTGGTGCAAGACATATAGAGAATTAAATTTTTGTCGATTTTTTTAAAATCTCCAAAAATGACAAAAAAAATCCTTAAGTTCAAATAAATTTACGACAGATATTGAAAGCTTTAAACATTTTACACAGAATTCGCAATTTACAGTGGTGAAAAATTAGATTGGTTGGTTTTGAATTTTTTTTTTTTCAATATTTTGAACAGTAAAACCAGGGTCTGATATGTTGGTAGTCCTGAAATTTCGAAATTTTTTGTAAGACAAAAATCAAAAATATATAAAAAACGTTAACTTTAAAGTCATTTCAAATGAGACGGTTTATAGCGTTTTTACGATTTTTCACTAAAAAAGGCACTTTGAGGATTTTTTTAAAAAAGTCAAGTTTCACCAGCTATAATTTTTTCTTAGAATTTTGGTTTTTTCAATTTTCTTCACAAAACTGCTCAAGGCTATGCCATAAGCATTAGTGTTGTTGTTGGTTAACATTTTGCATTTTTGGATTTTTGAGAACTTTTTTCGTAAAAATACTTAAACTCGACATTTTCAAAAAGGTACCCCTACAAACATTTTCTGAGTGCCTAAAAAAAAAAAATAGACTTTAAAAAGAGTATTTCTTATGCATGTTTTATGAGTACGCAATAAAAAGACTCCTAAAGGAGTCTTTGATATGATTTTAATATGATTGCTCAGAAATAAGACTCTAAAAAAACCTATATATGGCTATTTAAAGAGTCTAATTTAGAGTCCAAAAGACTAGTTTATATGAGTACTAAAAGAGTATTTATTACGAATTTTTAAAGAGTCTTCATTGTGAGTCTTAAAAAAGTATTAAATATGATTCTTAACAGAGTCTTAATTTCGAGTCCAAAGAGACTTATGTATATGACTTTTGAAGAGTATTAAATATGAGAGTATTAAAAGAGTATTAAATATGAGTCTTGAAAGAGTCTTAATTTTGAGTCCAAAATGAGACATAAAGCAGTCATTCAAATCAAATATCAAGTCATACAGCGACACTGAAGTGAGGGGAGGTCATAGCGAAATCAGCCAGTGCACCATGGATTCACAAGTATAGAGGGTCAGTTGGTAACATAACACATGGTCCAATAAGTCCCGAGGCTGATTTATCACTGTTTTTTTATGGAAAAAATACCGTCCAAGCTGAGCAATGTCTTTGAAAGTGTTATTTGGACACTGCTCCGTCAAAAGCAACCATTTGCCGATGGTATGCTGAGTTTAAACTTGATCGTACAGACGCAAATGATTCTGAACGTTAGGGACGCCCAAATGAGGCAGTTGCCCCACAAAACATAAAAAAAGATCACAAAGTGGTATTGGCCGACCGTAAAGTGAAAGTGCGCTAGCTGGTTGAGGCTCTGAAGATATCGAAAGGCAGTGTGGAAATAATATTACAGCAATATTTGTCGATTAGAAAGCTGCTTTCCAAATGGGTGTCGCGTTTTCTCACACCGGACCAAAAACAACAATGTATCGATGATTCGGAGAGCTGTTTAGCACTGATTATAAAGAATCAACATAAATTTTTGCGTCGGTATGTGACAATGGATGAGACATGGATCCACCAATACTCACCTGATGGTTTCAAAAATATTATTTCAGCAAAAAAATTGAATTAACACGTGAACATTTTCGGGTGATGATTTTTAACGAATTTCGATGTGGATTCTTAACAAAAGAATGTTGCATCGATCAATTTAGTTCGACTTTTGGTGTAAAAGCACCCCACCCAGCGACTGTATAGCGCTAGTTCAATGAGTTCGAGCGTGTTCGTCGTCGTTCTCTCCAAGACGAATTTCGTGAAGATCCTCCAAAAACAGCTGTTGTGGCAGAAAGCTTCGATGCAGTGCGTGAACTGTTGGAATTAGACCGTCATGTGACAATCCGTGGAATAGAATCATCCTTGGACATTAGTGCGACTACTTTACATTTGATTTTACATGGGCATTAAGCTAAATAAAAATAAAGAACTTTTCTTTCATAACTATGGTTTGTCATATGCACTCGACAATTGGCTTGTCATATGCATTCCCACTTCTTCCGCTTCTCTTGTGATTCAAATGAATTCTGATTAAGTTTCAACACTTTCAGAGTGGTTTCACTCTGTGGTTAATAATATGATAAAAAGTTACTACCGCAACAAGGTCTGAATTGAAGTGAATAAGGCAGATTTTACACACTTAAAACTAAAAAAATAACAAAAATAAAAAAATAAAAATATTTGCTTCTAACCCAAGCATTATTCACCAGCAAAACGTTTAGAATTAAAAGCGGTTGTTTTCAGTAAAAATTGCTGCCAAAATAGCAGAAACTTTTTGAACTTTTGATAAACCTCGAGGCAAACGTACTGTTTTTGATGCGATGCTGATAATGCTGATGGCAATATTGATGATGACGATGATGATGATGATGATCCTGATGCTATTGACGTTAATAAAATAACAAACTGTTTTGCCAAAAACTATTTTAATGCAAAAAGCTTCAATAGACAAATTTGTGCACCTAAAAAACGATAACAAATAAATAAAAAAAAGGTATCTACTAAAAACAGAGTAAATTAAAAGCTCAAAAACTATTACCAAAGCGCAGAAGTGGGGGAGGTCTAAAGGCAGGCAAAAGCTATGACGGAAATTGCTAAGCGTTGACAGTGACTGGAGTGCACGTAACAGATAGACAGACAAACAGACAGACAGATAGACAGACAGATCGACAGCCACTGCAGTGCATTCACATGACTTGGAGGCAACGTTATAATTGAAAATGTTTTGTTTTAATTAACTTTTTTGTTGTTGTTGCGTTTTTTATTCGCTTGCTCTCCCTCTCTTTGTTTAAGCAATACGCCAACGTTTTGAGTGTATGCGTGTACCAACACACACACACAAGCACCAAACACAAGCACACAAACAAACACTTCAACATTAAAGCGCCCATCCTCATGTTGCAATTTCCGTTTTTCCCGTTAGTGACGTTGTCATCGTTCATGCGCTCATTTGTTCAAGCCGCTTCTTTAGGTCTTTTGTCCTTGCGTTTGTTTCATGCTGCGTTTGGTACACAGCAAAAAACACCGAAAAAAAAAACCAACAGCTTTCAAGCATTGTGTGAAAAAAAAATTGATATTTTCGTAAAAGCAGCAACTTTACAACGACAATGACAACAAGAATTAAAGGGGGTAGGGGGGAAAAACGCAACGCCTTTTAGCATGATGTCGGTAAAGGCACGCATGCTCGAATCGGCTTTTCTGATGCTCATCTGCAATGCACAAAGAATGCAATTTTTTTCTTACGATAGCAAGGATTTTTTCAGCTGTCGCTTTGTTATGGTGGGGGTTGTGTGTGTGTGCGTGTGTGTGTGTGTGTGCAGCACAAGGATTTTAACGAGCGTTAATTAAACGAATCATACAAAATTGTCGGTTGTGCAGCATGAAATGAAATTAAGAGCAATTTACAGCCATACAAAGGAATTTTTTGTCGTTGTCGTCATTGCTATTGTTGTTGTTGTTGTTGTTGTTGTTGTTGTTGTTGTTGTTGTTGAGAGTGGGCGAACAAAAATTGATGATGTAAGAGCTGCAGCAAAAAGTTTTCTTAAGATCATTATCATAAAGCTCTTTATGATGTTAGCACAAAAAAAATTCTATTTCCCATGGAATGGAGCAAGTATTTCTGGGGCTAACTCTCAGACCTATACTTTAAACAACACATCTTTATACATCAAAGACTTTCCTAGAAATCTTTTTTCAGATATTGTTTATCCCCAACGTACAATTGAACAACTAATAAGCTCTGTTGCAAGGAATTCTTATTCTTCCTATAACTTTACGAAGCACTCAAGCTAGGATTCACTTTCACGTGAACAAACTCGCTCACACAAATAATAATTTTTTTTTTTTTTTTTTTTTTTTTTTTTTTGGAGATACATATATAGGCCTTGTGTAGGTCTGTTAGCGATAAAATTTATTGGAAAATATTGTTAGGCGGATAAATGCTCTTATTAAACTCTTGAAAATTAAAAAAATTAGACGGACTACAATAGAATAGAAAGACGAAAACATGCAAGTGGGAGGCTAATGTGCCATCGCAGATTAAAGATTTTTTTGCAAAAAATGTGTTTTAATTTACTTTTCTTAAGTTTTCAAATCACAAGTGTCTAAACTTAAAATTTTACCAAAATTATACCATTTCCAATGAATGTGATTTTCATGTTTTGTTTTTTTTACCTTGAAAGAAGAGTATTTCAAGAACCCTGCAAACATTTTCTGAGTGCCTCAAATAGTGACTCTAAAAAGAGTATTTCTTACGCGTGTTTTATGAGTAAGCAATAAAAAGGCTACTAAAGGAGTCTTAAAAGAGTATTTCATATGAGTCTCAAAGGAGTCTTTATTTTGGGTCCTAAAAGACTAATTTATATGAGTTCTAAAGAGTCTTTATTGTGAGTTTTTAAAGAGTCTTAATTTTGAGTCTTAAAAGAGTATTAAATATGAGTCTTAAAACAGTCTTAATTTCTAGTCCAAAATTAGACATAAGGCAGTCATTATTATGAATTATATTTTGAAGCCCATAACCTACGAAAATAAACTCATATAAGAATCTTTTTTGAGCGCATTATGACGATAAAAACTCATTTATATGAGTCTTAAAAGAGTCTTTCAAAAGTCATAATATTTGGCGGGAAATAATCAACCTTATTTGTATGTATATTTGTATCTGTATCTGTACCTATTTTGTTTTTTGTATTTGGGGTATTTGGGGTATTTGTAGGTAGGAGTCTGCGATTCTTACGCACTAAACCTGAACCTGCATTGAAACGTCGTCCATGATTACACCCTGTGGAACCGCCGTATAACATCATTTCACGGGGCATGGAAATAGCACTTAGCTGAAATCTGTTCGACTAGTATACGTCTTCTGTCTGGGAAGTCGCTATGGGGTAGCCGACAACTTCTAAATCACCTATTTTGTGAGCGCTCAACTCTTCGGAATTCATTGATAAAGGCTCTTGCTAGGGCTTTGACCACTGACTAGTTCGCTTCGTTTACCAACATAAGGTTGATTTAGTTTTGGCCGAGGCTAGCCGAAGCCTGTTCTCTGATATTGCGGAACCTTAAACCCTCAAAGAGGACATGTTTCACGTCTTCTGCTATATTTCCAGCAGGGAGTCGATCATCAAACCGAGGTACTTGATTTATGGCTTCGATTCTATCACCGTTCCACGTATGCTGATTCTGGCAGTCTCTACCTTTTTTCGGCTACTTAGGAGCCGGATAGTAAACATATTTTTTTTTAAAAAATCGTGTATCTTAAGTATATGTATCTTTATTTAAATCTGTGTCTGTAATTGTATCTGTATCTGTATCTGTATCTGTATCTGTATCTATATCTGTATCTGTATCTGTATCTGTATCTGTATCTGTATCTGTATCTGTATCTGTATCTGTATCTGTATCTGTATCTGTATCTGTATCTGTATCTGTATCTGTATCTGTATCTGTATCTGTATCTGTATCTGTATCTGTATCTGTATCTGTATCTGTATCTGTATCTGTATCTGTATCTGTATCTGTATCTGTATCTGTATCTGTATCTGTATCTGTATCTGTATCTGTATCTGTATCTGTATCTGTATCTGTATCCGTATCTGTATCTGTATCTGTATCTGTATCTGTATCTGTATCTGTTTCTGTATCTGTATCTGTATCTGTATCTGTATCTGTATCTGTATCTGTATCTGTATCTGTATCTGTATCTGTATCTGTATCTGTATCTGTATCTGTATCTGTATCTGTATCTGTATCTGTATCTGTATCTGTATCTGTATCTGTATCTGTATCTGTATCTGTATCTGTATCTGTATCTGTATCTGTATCTGTATCTGTATCTGTATCTGTATCTGTATCTGTATCTGTATCCGTATCTGTATCTGTATCTGTATCTGTATCTGTATCTGTATCTGTATCTGTATCTGTATCTGTATCTGTATCTGTATCTGTATCTGTATCTGTATCTGTATCTGTAGCTGTATCTGTATCTGTATCTGTATCTGTATCTGTATCTGTATCTGTATCTGTATCTGTATCTGTATCTGTATCTGTACCTATATCTGTATCTGTATCTGTGTCTGTATCTGTATCTGTATCTGTATCTGTATCTGTATCTGTACCTGTACCTATATCTGAATCTGTATCTGTATCTGTATCTGTATCTGTATCTGTATCTGTATCTGTATCTGTATCTGTATCTGTATCTGTATCTGTATCTGTATCTGTATCTGTATCTGTATCTGTATCTGTATCTGTATCTGTATCTGTATCTGTATCTGTATCTGTATCTGTATCTGTATCTGTATCTGTATCTGTATCTGTATCTGTATCTGTGTCTGTATCTGTATCTGTATCTGTATCTGTATCTGTATCTGTATCTGTATCTGTATCTGTATCTGTATCTGTATCTGTATCTGTATCTGTATCTGTATCTGTATCTGTATCTGTATCTGTATCTGTATCTGTATCTGTATCTGTATCTGTATCTGCATCTGTATCTGTATCTGTATCTGTATCTGTATCTGTATCTGTATCTGTATCTGTATCTGTATCTATCTGTATCTGTATCTATCTGTATCTGTATCTGTATCTGTATCTGTATCTCTATCTGTATCTGTATCTGTATCTGTATCTATATCTGTATCTGTATCTGTATCTGTATCTGTATCTGCATCTGTATCTGTATCTGTATCTGTATCTGTATCTGTATCTGTATCTGTATCTGTATCTGTATCTGTATCTGTATCTGTATCTGTATCTGTATCTGTATCTGTATCTGTATCTGTATCTGTATCTGTATCTGTATCTGTATCTGTATCTGTATCTGTATCTGTATCTGTATCTGTATCTGTATCTGTATCTGTATCTGTATCTGTATCTGTATCTGTATCTGTATCTGTATCTGTATCTGTATCGGTATCTGTATCTGTATCTTTATCTGTATCTGTATCTGTATCTGTATCTGTATCTGTATCTGTATCTGTATCTGTATCTGTATCTGTATCTGTATCTGTATCTGTATCTGTATCTGTATCTGTATCTGTATCTGTACATAATTCTACAGTTTATTCTTATATAGCTGTGATTAGAGTGGTTCACAGAATATTCAGAGCAGTCTTATGTTCTTTTTTTGACATAAATATATAAATTAAAATTTATATATAAATTACAAATTATTATGATTTCTTTGAATTGTAAATTTTTGCTGAATTGATTTTATATATTTTTATTGTTTTATGCCAAAAACTTTGATTTTAAATGCCTCCATCCTAAACGTAGCCAATTTCAACAAATTTCATTAAAAAAATCGATTTCAAGCAATAATTTTCTGAAACATTTAATTTTCACTAAGCCGCATTAGCGACTCTTAGAAATAATCTCGGACTGCCTTGTGAAACGGAAACTAATTCCAGTTGAAATTGAAAATATTTTCAAGGTCAATTAAATTAACAACAAAAGCCCCGACGTTGATTTCGACAAGAGTGCTGTACAAAATAAATTTGCCACTTTAAGAGTGTGTTTGAGAGTGTGTGTTTGTGTGTGTGTGTGTGTGTGTGCGTGGGCAACCAATTCAATATAATTGAAAAATACCAATAAATTTTCAATCTTAAGGCTAACACAATGTTGCAAGGCAGGAACAAGAAAAGCTTTTTAACTACATTGATGAAATTTTGATTGTTGTTGTAGAGCACTTTTAACTTAATTTAATTAACCCTTGCATACTTTGTTTACTCTTTGCAGATTACAAAAGCAACATTGTTAACAACAGCATCAACAATAACAACAACAACAGCAGCATTAAAGCTGAGCTTTAACAAGACAAAAGAAAGCAAAAGCTTTTGATTAATTGGCAAAGTGTGCGCTGTCAAAATCACAGCAACAACAAAGAACAGCAATAAAAATAAAAACAATGTAAAAACAACAATGGAAACAACAACACAACAACAACAACAACTGAAACAACATTAATACGTTGTCAACCATGAACAGAACAAAGTTTACTTAAGCTCTGCTGTATGTTGGCGGTTTAATTAAAAATTATTGTCTACAGAATGACAACCGCCCGAATACTCTCTCTCGCTTAACTGTCAAATGAACAAAGCAGCAAAGGCAATGAATAAACAAAAATGTGTAAATCATGAGCACCAACAAATATGCAAAAAAAAGGAAAGTGATATAGAATTTTTACTTGCATACTTTTAGCCTGAAGAAAACAAAAAAAAAAAAGAAAGGATTGTTTAGTAGATAATAAAAGCAAATAAGTGGCAAGAAAAAACGTAAGGAAATTGTGAGAAAAGCGTGGGCACAAAGCGATCAGCAGTAAGAAACACAGAAAGAGAGAAGGAGAGAGAGAGAGAGTGAAAGAGAAGCACTCAATTATGGCCGTTAGGTGAAGAAACAGCATTGTAAACACGTGTCGGAAATAAGAGATGATGTAAACGAAAGAAACGCAATCACGCCGCAAACTATGCAGGGGGAAAATTTTTTTTGGCGAAGCTTTGCTGTAAAGTGTGTGTTGTGTGTGTGTGTTGGTGCCAAAAATACAACGGCATTAAAAGGATGAGCATAGAATGAGAATAAAAATTCTCCAAGTACGCTTCGCTCCAACTGTTTGTTGGTTACAAAAAAACGGGTAGAACGAATTAGAAAAGTTCATAAAAAATTAAAAAAATATATCTACAAAAATTCCACAACTTGATGGCACGTAAGTGTTGAATATTTCAAACACATACATACATACATATGCGTGGAATTGTGCACGTGCGCCCTAAAGCTTACAAAGTACGCGATTAAAATATTTATAAGCTTTGCGGTACGCCACAAAAGCAAAACAAAAAAGAGCAAAAGCTTCGATAAAATTATTGCGCCATGCAATCAGCAGAAAAAACCCGGCATTTATTGAATTAGAAAAATAAAAAAAAACAAAGCTTACACGCTGCAGAACCTTTACCCGTCCAAATTGTTGAAATATGAAAACAAAAATTTCTGTTTAAAAAAATGCTAAAAAGTTAGTGCAAAACATTTTAAGTTAGTGAAAGCTTTTAAGCAGCCCGCTTAGCTTATTTGTGTTATTAAAAAAGTGTGCGTGTGTTTTTTTTGTTTCTTATTTTAAATTGATTCAACATCATCATCTCAACATGGCGCAAAATTATTCTCTGCTATTGTCATTAATTATGGCCACACTACAAATTAGTTCAACTCATGAACATGGCGATGGTTATAAGCCAGGTAAGTGATGTTTATTAATATTTTTTTTTCATTTTTTTGTTTTTGTTTTCATTGTTAATCCCTTCAAATATTCATGGCATATTATATGCTGCATTAATTTTTGCCTTTTAATTATCAAATGGATCTTTTTTTTTCATTTTTTAAATGAAAATATTTAATGTCTGACCAAAGCAGACTTTAAATCATCTCAAATTCTGTTGGAAAAAAATGTTGCATTAATTTTTTAATGAGCGGTTTTTGTGTTTTACGTGCCATTTAATTTATGAAGTTTCTACTTCATATACAGGGTTAAGCAATTTGACACTGTTTTTAAAAGTTCGAATACATTATAAGCGGTCAAATGAATTACTATAGATTGCATGATATTCAGAGCATAGTTACTTGGGTGGTCTGCAGGCGCGGATTCAGAGGGGGGTTTGGGGCTTCAAACCCCCCCGAAATTATAAAAGAACCTGTATTTAAATGTGATGTACTGATGTTTATTATGTGGGCTAAGGGTACCAAAAAGAAAATCATTGATTTTTTATAATTTACTTTAAATATTCACACCCCTATGCTATAATTGCTATGTATGCTATGCTAAGTATTGCTAAAACACTGAGTTCTGTTCCAGTTTTTGTTTGTTTTTTTGCGATATCGCGCCTGTAGCTGCAAACAGTCATACATACAACCGTAACCTGAAATCCCAAAAACACCGCATTTTTCGGATCAAATATATGCAAACACCGCACAGTTTTAATATAAAAAACCAACAGTTTCGATAGTATCGGAAGTGTAGACATAAAATTCCTTTTTATACAGTAATGGAGAAAAATTCTGGTTTTTGTTGTTTTTATTCATTTTTATGTTGGTTAAAATTAATCGTGGTCAAAAGAGGTAAAAAAGAGGCGGAGGAAGCGTGGACAAAACTGAGTATACCATGACCTAATATAGGATTCAAGTGTGCCGAATTTGAGTTAAATCCGTTCAGCCGTTTAGATTTGTTTTCGGGTTAAATAAACAGAGAAATTACTTTTATTATTATAATTATCTCCAGCCCAGCGTCACCTTGGGGCCGAATGAATTGGGGCAATGGGGAAAGAATGAATTTGAAAAATGATAAAAAAATAACTAAATTTATGGTTTGGCGTTCTTGACTTCAATTTCACATTTATCAAAAATCTGATTTCGAAAATGAATTCAGCGGCCAATTTTACATGACAATTAAATACTGACGTTAATTTTCAAGTTTCTCAAATGCTTTTAAAAAATCGAATTTGAAACGTCTGAAAAAATACTCTCCAAAATCACATTTCTACGAGTAGCGCATTCAGTTTTTGCAATTTCTTCGTTTTTATTCAGCCTACATATCTCTATTGAATGCCAGTTTAAGAATCAGCCCTTGCAGGTAGGATCCAAGATATTTTTGGAAAAAAAGGTCATCTAATGCGCAGTCTCTGCATCTGTAAACCGTTAAGTAGGGTACACATTATCGCTCATGAATGTCAGTTGAGAGAGAATCTGAGCTTGAGTCATAGTATGTACACTTGACTGTTGAATTGTAATTCTTGACTGAAAGCTTCCAAAAATTTTTGTGAGCACGTCCGTCGCGGGTAAGCTCTTGCTCGTTGTTTGACAATGTGTATAAAAATTTTTTTCAATTCAACATTCGTTCAAAATTCTAATTGTATCCACATCGCTCGTGGTTCGGTTTTTAAAAAATGGATGCAGGAAAGGCGTTTTTAGAAGATTTTATTGAATATTTACTGCACGATATTCGCAAACGAATGAAATTAAATGAAGACGGCATGAATGATAATCTGGTCATGCAGCAGAATGAGAGAGAAATTTAACGAACTTAAGTGAAGCTCATGAGCAGCTATGGCCAGAGAGCGCTCTTATAGTGTTGAGACAAGTGAAGACCGATTGAATGGTATGGCGTTGTTAAACGTGCATCGTAACGTGGAAGTAAGGTACGAAAATGTAATCGACATTATGTCGAAAAAGCCAAGAAAAATGAATATCATTTTATAATATAAAACATGTAAAATTTGATATACTGATGACATATTTAATAAATATACTATGTGTATATATATAACGTACATAAATATTTTTGAAACCCCCCGAAATATTTTCCTGGAACCGCCCCTGCCCCAAGTACTTGTCTTCAGTCGCATACCTGAGGCTAACTTCATTCACACGAACACATGGATGTCAACTAGATGATAATCTGCCTTTCAGCAGCATCATCACAGTCTTGTCCATGGCCGAACTCACACCAACACGCTCACCCCAATCACACGCTGTGCATATGGCCACACGTGCCCTAGCCTCCAGTTCATCACGAGACTGACCTTCAACCAAGAAAAACAGGTCATCAGCATAAGCACAACATTAATACACTTGCTGAAGCTGCCTCAACAATGGATCCATCATGAGGTTCCAAATGAATGGACCACATATAGACCCCTGTGGATTCCCATAAGGAACGTACGGGGTCCTTTGTTGAATTGCTCAACAAATGTTCCTGTCCCTGTAAAAATTAAATTTTAGTTAAAATATATTTTAACATCTATCCGAATACCCGATATACGAGGGTAATTTGATAAGTCAGTGACTTTTTCAATGAAAGTTATTTTTTCGACAAAAAAGCGTTTTATTTCTCAACATTTACAGCCCGCCCTATTCTGGCATAATCGTCACAATCAATTGATACTGAAAAATTGTGATCAGTTTGATTCAGTCTCTATTGATTCGTAGTCAGTTTGAACTGTCACAAGCAAAAAGCTTTAAAAATTCACCACATCATGTTGTAAAGCTTTTTGAATTGGTCACCTTCTTTTTATATCAACTTGCTCATCAGTTGTCACTGGAAAATAAATGTCGATACAGTTTTGTGTAACAATGAGGTGTGAGATATGCTGAATTGGCCGCGATACCGATGATTGGCTCATGGAAGTCGAAAAATGATTGCCGACATAGTTAAGATAAGAGGCATTAGCATAAAAATAAATAGTTGCCAAAAACCTCAAGGCAAATGGTATGGACGACCTTCGTTCATGATGTGGTTGGAGTTCCTCAATTAAATTCCAAACACACTGTATTCGGCAGTCGCAATGAATTTGCAAAAACGATTTCGGTGTCCTAGAAGCCGGCTTCTGAAGAAATTCCCTTCTTTTTGTTATTATTGTTTTTTATAAAATTTTATTTGTATGAATTTTTCGCTTGTGACCTTCTTAGCTGCTTGTCACTATTTTGATCACTATTGATACAAAAAGAGCTTTTTAAAAGTGCTCAGAATAGGAATTTGTATCAATTGTGACTTCTGTATAAATTGATACTGAGGTGGATTTTGTGACTTTGTTAGAATAGAGCTGTTAGTCCGGCGTTTTTGCATTTTTTTTTTTTTTTTATTCCTTTCAAATAATAGGTTTTATCAAGGTCCTCAAAATAGGCGTTTGTTCTTGGATAAGCTATTCATTAAACTCCAATTTCTAAATTTGAAAATAGTTAATGCTCGCAAGGGGCTAAATCTGGATAATATGGTGGATGAGGTAGCAGTTCGTAGCCCAATTTAAGAATGTTTGCCATGGAAACTACAGAAGTGTATGCCGGTCCGTTGTCATGGAGTGAGAGCATTTTTTTAATTAAATGTGTGCATTTTAGGCTGGCGCTGTCATCGGCCCAGTCTTCTTCAGAATTTAATCTGGAATAGTGCCCGGTATTGTGACATGCTGACCAATTCCTTTTGGCATGACATTGAGGATATGGGTCTTGACAATATATGGTTTTAACAGTATAGTGACACTTGTCACACAGTCAACAACACAATGCACGTATTTCAAATGAAATATGAAGGGAAGATTATATCGCATCGAGGTGATGTCAATTGACCACCGAGATCATGCAATTTGACGCCGTTGAACTTCTTCTTTTGGAGTTTTCTCAAAGGGAAGGTCTCAGTCAATAAGCCATAGTTGAACCGTAAGTTGAGCCATTCCGTAATTGAAACAAGAAACCCATTTGACCATTGCAGCAATTGAGAATTATTGCAGAATTATGCCAGAATGTCATGGAAAATTTAATAAAAAGAGCTCTACCCCGTGCAAGCAAGGCAGAGGAGGCAATTTGAGTGCTATTATATTCTATAAATAACCTCCATGTCTCTTCTTTAGAACATGAATAGAAAAACTCATAGACATTTTAAAAAGGCAATGCATTCTATTAAAAAACTAGCAGCCCACAGTGGTCCGCGGCTTCGCCATAAGTTTTATAAGTTTTTAAAAAATATTGATTGAATCACACGATGTCACTTCAGTAAAAGTAAAAAGTCAGCCGCATGTTCCTCTGACTCATTTATTTATTACAGGGAAATCACAGTCAAAAAATGTCTAGAAAAGTTGCATGACACAAAACAAATATACCTACATACATTTATACCAGTGGCCCAGTGGGCAAAAGCAGGGATTCGAAGCGCTACTTGCAGGCCTTCATATGGATTTTGAAGACCTTCCGCACTTATATCCAAGCCCATTAACTTTTTTATATGAAACGAGAAAATTTTCTAGGCCTTCCTCTCTCGCGACTCTAAAGAGGCCTGCCAGAAGCTCTTTTTTCAGAATGCATGTTAAAAGACCTTCTTTATGAGGGCTTATAAAAGCATTCTCAAGTTAACTGCCGTGCAAAAAATATGCAGTAAACTGTTTTTTGTTTTGCAATTTCTATTTTGAAGTGAAACTTTCTTAGGTCACTTTACATCATTTCGTCACACGATAGAGAAGAAAGATATGTTTGATAGTAGAGAAAATGAGAGAAATATATATAGTGTATATATATGACTGAAAAAACTTCTTTATCACCGCTGAGCGTCGAACCTGCGACCTCAAAATTTCAATAACAACACCTTATCTATAGAGCTAAATTCTCCATACAGGAATGTACTCTACATACCAATTAATAAAATTGCTGTAGATGCCCACCGAAAAAATAATTTCAGAGTTGTGGACGTCATATTTTTATATACATTTTGTTCACAAGTTGTCAAACGGTGAAATAGCAGAGCGGTAAAACGTTTGACTATAACGCCAGCGGTCCGAGTTCAATGCTCGCATGTGACTAAAAATAAAATTTTCTCACTTTGTTTTTATTTATGTTTTTTATAGGAAAGCGCTGTGCTCTCCTTGGGCTAACACTTTATGATATGTTTCACTTCTTTTATGTTTTGCGTTGCACAAAAATAAAAAATTTTTGAGCCCCATCCATAGGAAGGGCTTATAGAAGTTCTCATTGGTACAGCGATATTAGGAGGTATAAAGATGCCAATAGTAGTAGTCTTAGCATGCCTTCTTTTGTTAAGGCCTAGTATAATTGCCCACTGGGGGTGTTCACACGCATACTACTACAATTTTCGACTTTTGTGCTTGTGTTTGTAGCTCTCTCGCTCTCTGCACTGACAAAAATTATTGTGCAGGTATTAAGAATTGTGTTAAAATTATCATTGTTATCATCGTTATATTTATCAGTATCATTATAATTACCACTATCATTATCATTGTCACTATCATTATCATTATTATTATTATTATTATTCTGCAAATAACACATATTCATATGCCTCAATCATTTCGTGCAGTGCAAAACACACGACCAAGAAGCGTGAACCCTCTTACTTGAAGTTTCAGCGCCAACTGAACTACCAAAAAGCTTGAGATGCATGAAAATGAGTTTTTGTGCAGTTATGAGCGCAGAATAATATTAATGATAAGAATAATGATGATGATGATGATAATGAGATTGATAATGATAATGATAATGATATTGATTATTATAATGATAATAATAACACAATTCTTGATTAATAGCTGCACTACAATTATTGTCAGTGCAGAGATCGACAAACACAAGCACAAAAGTCGAAAATTGGAGTAGTATGCGTGTGAACACCACTAGCGTAGAGAGATAGAGCGAAAAAACTCCACATCAAAAAAAAAAAAAATTCCTGAACATGCCGAAGGTGGTCCGTGAATCCCCTTTTAACAAAACTGTGTTGGATAACTTCACCACATCAAAACTAGTTTTAATATATAGGGTGTTTTTTTTAGGGGTTTGTATTTCGAATTGAAATAAAACACAAGAAAATCGTTTTAATGTCCATCAATTTGGCTTTATTGGAAGGATAATTTTATGCTATTAATGTTTAAATATGATTTCGGGCATGTGGCCGCCGCGGCTGGCTCGAATAAAGCCAATTCTACAGGTCCAATTTTCAACCACTTTTTCGAGCATATGGGATCATATGTCGGCAATAACGCCACGAATGTTGGCCTCCAAGTCACCTAACGTTTCTGGTTTGTTGGCGTAGACGAGCGACTTCACATATCCCCAAAGAAAATAATCCAATGGTGTCAAATCACACGATCTTGGTGGCTAATTGACAGGTCCATTCCGCGAAATTATGCGCTCATCGAATGTTTCCTTCAATAAATCGATTGTGACGTGCGCTGTGTGGCATGTAGCGCCGACTTGTTGGAACCACAGCTCATCCACATTCATGCCATCCAATTCGGGAACAAAATAGTCGGTTATCATGGCTCTATACCGGTCTCCATTAACGGTAACTGACTCTCCAGCATTATTTCGGAAGAAGTATGGCCCAATGACTCCACCAGCCCATAGAGCACACCAAACAGTCAGTTTTTGTGGATGTAATGGCGTCTCAAGGATCTCTTCACTCCAAATGCGGCAATTTTGCTTGTGGACGTAGCCATTCAACCAAAAATGAGCCTAATCACTGAACAAAATTTTGCGATGAAAATCAGCATCGAGATCAATCTCATTTTCGGCCCATTTGCAAGCGTTGTTCTTTTGTCAACTTGTTCATGATGAAATGGCAAGCCAAACTGAACATAAATGACATTAGAGTTGCCAGATTTGACCACAAAATGCCAGTTTTATCTCTATTCGAAAAACAAACCCCTAAAAAAAACACCCTATAGATACTTATAATTAAAATTTCCTAAGAATATTCCTAAAGAAAATACCTCTATATCCGTTTTTAGCAATAATGTGATGTTTTAAAAATTATTTCATAAAATTTGGACCAGTAGTTTTGGAGTTTAACGGCAACAAAAAGTGTTCACTTCCGTTTAATAAAATAGTAGGTATAAAAAAAAAAATCAGCGACTTTAAAGACACGTTTCTAATTCAATTGCCTTGAGGTAAAGGCATAAATAACTCGTGCCTCAGTTATAAATTCACTTGTTTCTATGGCTTTCCATCACTCACAGAACATCCTACATAGGTTTCGCTCGATTGGCTTTTCCTTCTCACTAATTTATAACTCCATCTCAAACCAAGGCATTTTTAACTGAATAGGTATTATAGCCGAAATCCTTGGTTTAAATCTAAAAAAAAGAAATATTTCGATTACTTCAAATAAGATTTTTGTTTCGATCTCTCACTCATTGCCTTTGCTCCCACGCTTATTAAGTTACACTGGGAAAAATAAACTCAAAAAAAAAAAAAAAATAATGAATATATAAAACGAAAATAAATGTGTGCTTAAGCTTTAAGGGAGCTTTTGAGATTTAATTTTTATTGCTGTTGAGTTGTTCTTTTCGGTTAAAACTTACCCCTTAATTCTGTATCAAGAAAAAGCACACCAACGATAGGCCAGACAAGTTAAGCAATAGGTTTTTGAATGCAAGAAAGTATTGCTGATCGTTCCTTTTTCATCGTTCGTGTCTCGTTTCGTGAACGAGTAAATGATGGGGTTAGAGATTTCGAATTTTTTTTTTGTTTTTTATTTTGATATGTTCTTCTTCAGTTTGGAGATTTAAAATTCCTTCGTGAATATTTTAGCTATTTTGTTTTTCATTTCTTAAACTTTCTACGAAATAGAAAAGCTTTGTGCGGACTATCTCAAGTAGGAGCTTTACATTTTTCTATGGTTTGTTATAATTGCTTTCTTCGTCTGCTTGCCTTTGAGTATATCACTCATGACCGGGTATGGGCACCACTTCATTTGAAGCTGCGTTAAATTCTTAGCTAAAAATAAATTGAGTTTACTCTTGTTCTTAACTCAAAATGAACTCAACTAAGCTTATAGTTAGGTGCATTAAATTCTTAACTCAAAATAAATAATTCTGTGTTGTTTCTGTGTTTGTCTTTTGTCGTTGATTTGTTGTTACATTATTTCGTGTTGCTACATAAGCCTTTGCTCTCAATTCTTACTCTCAACGCTCCCAGAGCCTTTTTCTCTGCCCATTACTGCTCATGACTCATAGTAACCTTCTATTTTACACATACAAATAGAGTCGTAAGGCATTTTATGCCCACAAATTATTCCGAGTGTGTAAATTAAATATTATTCAGTATTTTATTTAAAAAAAAAAAAAAAAAACATCAAATGCGACTCTTTGTTCAATTTGAGTAGAAAGCTTGATGCAAATAATATTAAATAAGAACACAAATAAATTAAGCATATTACAAAAAAAAAAAAAAAAAAAAAAAAAATTTCATAATATGAGAAATTATGAGTTAGGCATAAAAAGCGACAGCGAAATGGGAAGAACAAAAAAAAAATAAATAGCGCTTCAGTCTTTTATATAAAACAACGCCAGAAGTAATAAAGACGCACACAAACAAACCAAACACCAACATTTCGGCAGCTGCAAAATATATGCGCTGTGAACAAAGGAAGTGAACAAATGAAAACAGGGACAAATAAAAAAACACAGCACACAATAAATATGCGAAATGAGCTTTTTTTTTTAAGCTTTTTCGTTTGAATGTAGCAGCAGCAGACAAAATGTTTGTATAAAGTAACAAATTCTTTTTATTTGTTTGCCAATATTTTTCTTTTGAGCTTTTGATGTTGAAAAGTGAAGCATTAAATTTTAAATTAATATAATTTGGATAATTTATATGCTTGCCTGTGTTGTTGTTGTTGTTGGTTATTTGTAGTAACTAATTTTTTTTCTGTGGGTAGCAATATTCATTTGTCAAAATTATTCAAAGCGAGTGGTTTATATTTTTTTATTTCTTTTTTTCCTTCAGCTACTTTTCAACGACAAATATTCATAAATAAATAAATAAGAGTGTGTGTGTGTGTGTGTGGATGGGTGCGTTTTGGTATGCTTGTTAAAATTACCTTTATTTCGAAATAAAAGTTTGTTAGTAATTTTCTTTTTTCACTTGATTTCTTTCTTTTTTTCTTCTCTTGCTTTGTGTGGTTTGTTTTTTCAGTTCTTCTGCTTTTTCTTTTTTCTTTTTTCGCTTCATTTATTTTACTTTGGAAACTTTGTGCTGAAGTCTGTGTCAACTTTCATGTTTTTGTTATGATTGTTGTTGTTTTGGTTTTGGTTTTTGTTGTTGTTGTTGTTGTTGTTTTGGTTGTGTCGTTATGTCATAATGTCGATTTGATTTCTTATCGTTTATTAAAAAATGAAAAATTATTTGCTGTTTGTTTTTACTACCAAATGGCTTTTTTCCCGACAAACTTTTTTGTAGAATTTTTTTTTCATTTTTTTCTCCTTAGTTGTTTTTGTTGTGTCATAATTTTATTTTGTTAACTAAACACGAAGAAAAAACACGCAAACAAACACGCATACTCTTATCTGGGTTCCGGGATGTGTGTGTGTGTGTGTTTTTTTTTATTTACTCTACGGTTCCTTAACTTTGATTTATATCTAGTTCTTAAAAGAGGAGAAGAAGTTTTGAAAGTTGGCATTAATCTTGGGAAGATATATTATGATTGAAATGATCCGAAAAATCCTAAAAGAAAATAAGAAAAAAAGTATTTTCTTTTCGAAAGATTTAGAGTTTATCACTTTGCTTGCTTATTCCGCTTGTTTGAATGCATGAAAAACAAACTTTTGAACTCAAAATTAACTCTGAATCATTAGCTTATTATTCCAAAATACGAATTAACTGATCTAAGTATTTAACTCAAAATAAACTCAACTATGTTTATAGTTAGGTGCGTTAAATACTGAACTCAAAATTAAGTGAATTTACTTTTGTTTTTAACTCAAAATAAACTCAACTAAGCTTATAGTTAGGTGCATTAAATTCTTAACTCAAAATTAATTGAGTTTACTTTTGTTCTTAACTCAAAATTAACTCAACTAAGCTTATGGTTAGGTGCGATATATACTTAACTCAAAATAAATTTAGTTTACTTTTGTTCTAAACTCAAAATAAATTGAGTTTACCTTTGCTCTTAACTCGAAATAAACTCAACTAAGCTTATGGTTAGGTGCGTTATATACTTAACTCAAAATAAATTGAGTTTACTTTTGTTCTTAACTCAACATAAACTCAACTAATCTTAAAGTTAGGTGCGTTAAATTCCTAACTCAAAATAAAGTGAGATTACTTTTGTTCTTAACTCAAAATAAACTCAACTAAACTAAAAGTTGGGCGTTAAATTCTAAACTAAAAAAATTGAGTTTAATTTTGTTCTTAACTGAAAATAAATTGAGTTTTCTTTTATTCTTAACTTAAAATTAACTCAACTAAGCTAATAGTTATGTGCGTTAAATTATTAACTCAAACTAAATTGAGTTTACCTTTGTTCTTTACTCAAAATAAACTCAACTAAGCTTATTTGAATTAAGGTGCGTTATATACTTAATTCAAAATAAATTGAGTTTACTTTTGTTCTTAACTCAAAATAAACTCAACTAAGCTCATGGTTAGGTGCGTTAAGTACTTAACTCAAAATAAATTGAGTTTACTTTTGTTCTTAACTCAACATAAGCTCAACTAATCTTATAGTTAGGTGCGTTAAATTCCTAACTCAAAATAAAGTGAGATTACTTTTGTTCTTAACTCAAAATAAACTCAACTAAGCTTATAGTTATGTGCGTTAAATTCTTAACTCAAAATAAAATGAGTTAACTTTTGTTCTTAACTTAAAATTAATTCAACTAAGCTCATGGTTAGGTGCGTTAAGTACTTAACTCAAAATAAATTGAGTTTACTTTTGTTCTTAACTCAACATAAGCTCAACTAATCTTATAGTTAGGTGCGTTAAATTCCTAACTCAAAATAAAGTGAGATTACTTTTGTTCTTAACTCAAAATAAACTCAACTAAGCTTATAGTTATGTGCGTTAAATTCTTAACTCAAAATAAAATGAGTTAACTGTTGTTCTTAACTTAAAATTAATTCAACTAAGCTTATAGTTAGGTGCGTTAAATTCTTAACTCAAAATAAATTGAGTTTATTTTTGTTTTTAACTCAGAATAAACTCAACTAAGCTTATTTTTAGGTGCATTAAATTCTTAACTCAAAATAAATTGAGTTTACTTTTGCTCTTAACTCAAAATAAATTTATAAAATAAATTTAGAAAATAAATTTATAAAATAACGAGTAAAATAACGAGTTTACTTTTCTTCTTAACTCAAAATTAACTTAACTAAGCTTATAGTTAGGTACGTTAAATTCTAAACTAAAAAAAAAATGAGTTTAATTTTGTTCTTAACTCAACATAAACTCAACTAAGCTTATAGTTAGGTGCGTTAAATTCTTAACTCAAAATAAATTGAGTTTACTTTTTTTCTTAACTCAAAATTAACTCAACTAAGCTTATAGTTATTTGCGTTAAATTCTTAATTAAAAATAAAGTGAGTTTTAATTTTGTTCTTAACTCAAAATAAACTCAATTAAGCTTATAGTTAGGTACGTAAGTATCTAACTCATAATTAATTGAGTTTAATTTTGTTTCCATACATTTCCATGCATAAAGTGAAAACATTTATCTTATGTCTTAACTTTGAGTTAAGTGAGAGAAATTCTTAACTCAACATAAATACGTTGAAATTCTTAATTCAGCAAAAAATAGGAAATTTTCTTTTTTTTTAAATATTTTAGGAATAATATATCAAGTAGTGCTTAACTCATTAATAACTCTGAATTTAGTGATTGCAATTCAAAATAAAGCACAAGTTGAGTTAAATTCTTAACTTTGATTTAACTGAGCCTTATTTGGTTGTTTATTTTTGGTCGGGGTATGAAAAGTTTGTCTTTGCAGTATATAAACAAATATATTTAACTCAAAATAAACTCGGAATCAAGTAATTAAATTCTTTACTGTGAATTTACGTAGCTAAAAAATTATTTAAATCGAATTAACTGATATAAGTTCTTAACTCAGAATTAAAATTAAATGAGTTAAATTCTTAATTTAAATAAAACTGTGCTTAATTCAAGTGAATAAATTCTTAACTCAAATTTAAATGCGTTTACTTCTGATTTATCTTTATTTCCACGCAAAAAATAAAACAAGCTCAGATTTAATTTTGAGTTAACTTAGTGAAATTCTGAACTCAGTATTTTCTTTAGAAGAATTTCTTAACTCAGCATAATTCAAATAAATTTATAATTTTAACAAAGGCTATTAAATTAGAAATTTTCTTTTTCCTCAAATTATTTTCAGCTTTTAAACATTAAACAGGTCTTAACTCAAAATAGCTCTGAATTAAGTGAATGCAATTCCTAATACTGAGTTAAACTCTTAACTCATAATTAGGTGATATTAAGTCGGTTGCTAATCTTTGATTGGAAGGTTTAGTGTTCGTAAAAGTGAGTTAAATTCTTAACTCATAATTAGCTGAGACTAAGTCTCCCGCTAATATTTGGTTGAGTGACTTAATCCTTCATTCTGTATCACGAAAAAGCACACTAACGATAAGCAAGACACGAGAAGTAATCGCTTTATGTATGAACGAAAGAAGTGCTGATCATTTCAGTGGCAGAGGGTGGAGGGTGGCAGTCATTTAGAAAAATAGTTTTAATTTTAAAAATTTACTGGGTTCGATGGGGTTTGAACCTAGAATATTTCGGTTAGTTAAATTGACCCAGAACTTACTATGTAATCAGCCTCGTCTATCGCAACTCGTAACTAACAGAATACACTTCTAAACTCATAATTAACGAAGTTTATTTTAAGTTTAGTACTAAATAGTAGGTAAATTTTACAGTTAAACTCTTTACTTAGATTGAAAAAAAAAGTAAAATTTTCAACTTAAATTCAACTGATTTTAATGTTTAAATTTTAATTTTAAACTCAATTTAAACTGTTTTTTTTAAAGCATTCTAAAGATTTTATTTTTATCTCAGGTATGAATAAAAAAAAGAAAAAACTCAAGATTTTTCTATTATCACAGAATAAAGTCAGATGAAATGATTAAAATGTTTAGTTCAAAACTGCTTTCAAATTTTAAAAGTGAATCTGATTGAGTAAAATTCTTAGCTCAATACTTACTGCATTAAATATTGTGCACAAAATGGACTTTAGTTATTTTGAGTTAAGTTCAGTTAAGTCAATGAGTTATGTTATTTAATTTTATTCAAATTTTTAACTCAGATAAATTCTTTGCTAAGAATTAAACGAGTTAAGTTTTAACTCAAAATAAAGTGAGTGAAATTCTAAACTTAAAAACTACTTATTTATAAATACGGAATGAATTGAGTTATATTAACTCAGAATTAACTTAAAAGAAACTGAGTTAAAATTTTAAATCTGCATTAAATATTGTGCACAAAATGGACGTTAGTTACTTTGAGTTAAGTTAAGTCAATGAGTTATGTAATTTACTTTTATTCAAATTTTTAACTCAGATAAATTCTTTGCTAAGAATTAAACGAGTTAAGTTTTAACTCAGAATAAAGTGACTGACATGTTAAACTCGAAGTCTACTCATTTATAAATACAGGATAAACTGAGAAATTTTAACTCAGAATTAACTTAAAAAATAATTGAGTTAAATTTTTATTATATTGTGCGTAAAATGGACTGAGTTAAATTTTTAAATATGAATCAGCTGGATTAAAATTTTGGCTAAGAACTAAAAAACTAAATGGCTAAGAAGAAAAAGAGTTAGATTTTAAACTCAAGATGAACCATGCTAAAATTTTAACTCAGAATTGACTCAATTAAGTTCACTCTTTAAGAAAAGGTTATTTATGTACTTATATTTTATTTTTTTTTTATTAAATTCAAAAAAATATGTATTGAGTTTGAGTTCAATGAGTTCCAATGTGAGCTTTTCCACTTAAATGTTGAGTTTAAAACCTTAAACTCACAACGCAATTAAATTTTAAGCTAATAATTGAATCATATAGAATTAAAAATAAGAAATAAATTCTAAGCTCAGAAAAAGACAACTTGTATTGACAACTAAGAACTCAATGAGTTAAATTTTAATCACAAATTACAAACTAAGTTAACAGTGTTGAATTTAAACTCAATCCAAGCTGAGTTAAAATCTTAACTATTAAATTGGATTTTCTATCTTTTTTACTTTACTCTGAAACAACAGTATAATTCTTTTTATTTAATTTAAAATTAACTGGTTAATATTTTATGCTCAAAGTTTACTCTTTGAACTATTTTAACTCAAAATAAACTGAATAAAATTGTAAGCTCAGCCCTATGTGTAATTTATACTTAGGTTAGAATTAACTCAGCTCTATAATTAACTCAGAACAGAGATAATTGAATAACTTGAAAGAACATGAGTTTAGTTCTGAGTTGAAATTAACTGAGCGGAATTCTTAAACTCAAAATTTGCTTAACTCTGAACTCTTAGTTAAAGCTCTTAACTCAGAATTTTATGAGTTAAATATTTAGTTTACAATGTCCTAGAAGAAATTCTTGGTCAGAGTTTAATGAGTTAAATTTTAACTCAAGATATAATGAGTCTAATCTTAACCCTCTAATGCCCTATGTTGCTTATAGGCAACATTGTACTTATAAGCTTTTATTTAAGTCCCGCTATTTTTATTTTTTTTTACCTGCAGTTTTTTGCATTATGTATCCTTATGAATAGTACTAACTAACAGCTATTGTAAACTTTACGCGTATTGATTTAGTAGCCATTCTCCGTAGAGTGAAATTTTCAAAATCAAGATCAAGATCGTTTTGCGAAAAAAGTGTGTTTTTACAAAAAGTATTTAAAAGCATTTAAATATTGTTTTATTTATAAAACCAAGTAAACAAAATAAATAAATAAAGGTAAGAGAGTTATTTAAAAAAAAAATACATAAACATGAAAAAAGTGTTAAGTTTGTCCAACCACTGCCTAATGTGGCCTATAGATAACATCCTGTAACAAACGAACCAGGGCACTTTGAAATTTTTGTCAGTTCATATTTAAGTCAATACTAACACATATTTTTTAGCCTCTCTCATTTTATTTCGGTCATGAAAGGGTTGATTAAAAAATAGTTGATATATAGTCAAAATACAAAATTTATGAAATAAAATTCTGAACTTTATATTCTAAGCATAGAATTAAACAATTAAAACTCTTAACTCTGAATAAGTTGAAATAAATTGAGTTAATGTCTTGGGTCAGTGTTGAGTGAGTTTAATTGTTCACTAAGGATTGGCGGACTAAAACTTAAAATAAGAATATAATGATAGAACTTCCGCAGAATTTGTGGAGTACAATTTTGAACTTTAAATTCTGAGTTGTGAATCAACTAGTTGAAATTTTTAAGTCTTAACCTAATTTAGCAAAAATAACATGCAATTTTTAACTCAAAATGATGACATATGATGTCATTTCATGTCATATTACCAACTCAGAGTTCACTAAAATAAATTTAAACTTCAGAATTAACTGAGTTTAACTCTCTGCTCAGTATTAATTGGTTTATTCTTAGTAGGCTTGGGTAGTTCATGAACGAACTAGTTCAATTGAACGATTCCTACTCATGAACTATGTGAACTAGTTCAGTGTTTCTCGTTCTTTTAGTTCATTTTAGTTCAATTGATATTGCAGCGAGTAGGAACAAAACGAACGAAATCAAAAATAACTAAATTTACCAAGCTATGGTTTCAGTCCTTGGTTTAAGACTAGGTTTGAGACTTTTTGTGTCTGCACTAATAGAAATGTTGAATTTGATGGCTATCACATATTCAAACCAATTTTGTTTCATTTGGTAATGAACCTGGACATGAACGAGAAAACGAAACGAACTAAAAGACCAATCGAACTAAAAGACCTAAGAACGAATGAACTAAAAGAACTAACGAACTAAGAGAACAAACGAAGTAAAATATGCAACGAACAAAATGAACGAACGAACTAAAAGAACTAAATGAACGAACTAGCTCATTACATACGATTGAACTAAAAAGAGCGATCTTTGTGGTGAACTAAAATGCCCAAGCCTAATTCTTAGCTCTGAGTAAACTCAGTTAATTTCTTCTAAACTCAGAGTTAGCCAAACTAAATATATTCTTGGCTGTATATAAATTTAACCCTTAGCGGCCACACGGGCAACTAGTTACCCGAGGCTCAGAAAAAGTGAAATTAGAGGTCTAAAAAATTGATACAAGTAACGACATCTGCCAGTAGCAGACTTGTTTGTGGTGTCAATAAGCAAAATAAAGTTGAGTTTTTAGTATTCTAGTAAAAAAAAAAATTTGTTCAATCCTAGTCGTTATGGAATCTTGTCTGTTTATGCTGAATAATTCAGTTCATATTTATATGATATTGTTTATTGAATAAATCTACTGTTCATTCATTGTAGGATCACACGTTGGTTAAAGGTTATGCAAATACGATGTATACTTAGTTTCATACTATCGATGAACAATTTTTATGTCTCAAATGGCAATAAATAAAAAAAATTGACAAGATGAATTCCAAACAATTTTTTGTCTAAAAAAGTTCCGCGTCTACATGTGAAAAGTGAAATAGAGTTGTTTTTTTTCATTTGATTACTGCGTGTTGGCTCTTCTGTCATCAATTCCTATGTAAGAATGTATACGTGTCCAGGGGGATAGTATACTTTCTCTTTCGAATGAACGGATACAGGATGTTCGGCCTGTAGAATACCGGTTTTCGAGGAACATAGATTCCCTTTGCACATGACGTGTGCTGGTCAATAGAATAGGATTAAAAATATAGTTTTCTTGTTCAAATATCATAAATATAATATTTTTATTATAAATTGTCCGACAAAATTCAAGATAAACGTTGAAGAACTCCTCAATAAACATGAAACAATCGCTTAAGTCTTATCGGAAAGAAGTCTTAAAACACCCCATGTGGCCGCTATGTGGTCTGGCTGAGGTGTGACCGCTAAGGGTTAATGAATTTTTGAAATTACAATTGCCCGAGTTAAATTTTTAACTCAAAACTGATATATTGCCTAAGATTTTAACTCTGTCCGTACTGAGTTTAATTTTAGGTTCAAAACAATTTCTTAACTCGATTTTTTATGATGTAGTAATAGAAATTCCACAACAAGTTCGTTTTCCATACTATTCACTTAACTAGCTTCCGTGACAATAACTTCAATTAATGTAAATGCGATTTTATGAAAAAGACAATCATCAGCCATTTTTTTCCTGACCATTAAACAACAAATCACAACTTAGCATGCTGCAAACAGTCATTATAAACAAATAACCACCAACAAATAAACAATCAACAAGCAAACAAACATGCTCAATTAAAAATTTTTTTTTTGTTTTTAATAATAAAATGTATTTATTTGTTTAAATGTTTTTTTTTTTTTGAAAAAAAGCACTTAAATGATTACAACTCACACATGTTGTCATTTAAATTTTTAAAGTCTCTATTTAAGCCATTATTAAAGTCAACGTAAAAAAAAATAACACACTAACACATGCAATGCAGTCAAGTAGGGTGTGTGTGTGTGTGTGTCTGTGAAGCAGGCAAGGCTGGTTGTTTGTTTTGCCCTCTCTCTCTCTATCTCTTTGCCCGCTTAAATGCTACAAATGCAAAGCAAGTAATTTCAACAATTACAGCACAGATGCACTAGAGAGATAGATAGATAGATAACGTTAAATATACTCATACACATATACATACACAGACACAGTCAACAACTAACTGTTCAACAACAAGCACTTACATAAACATGCAAGCCAAAGTGCGGTCACGTGTCCCGGCAAAATGCAGTTTATATGTTAATAGCTGAAAATGTAAAAGCTAACAAGGAAAAAGAATTGCAACATGGAGGTCGATGGAAAATACACAACAACAAAAAAAAATAAATAAAAATATAAAAAGATAAAAAGATTCGTGCAACTAGATGATGCTTGGTATGGCTTGGTTTAAATTTTGATGTGAAGCTAAAAATATCTGTTGATTATGAGCAGTAAAAGTTTTTAAGTTTGTAAAGTTCATTTCTGAAAAGTGAAGGGCTCTGAAAAACTAACTTTTCAATATTAAAAATAAAAATTAATATTTTTTTTACATTATTTCATTAAATTCGCATAAAACGATTGTTTTAAAATCATCGAAATTTATTGCTTTTAACCATTTAAAAACTCTAAACGCTCCATTCTATTTATTATCATCAACATTATCTTTCATTAAATAATCAACGAGTTTAATTCACTCTTTGACATATTTTTCCGAATAAATCCATTGGCAAATATCATCCTCATCATCATCATCATCATCATCATCATCATCATCATCATCATCATCATCATCATCATCATCATCATCATCATCATCATCATCATCATCATCATCATCATCATCATCATCATCATCATCATCATCATCATCATCATCATCATCATCATCATCATCATCATCATCATCATCATCATCGTCATCATCATTCAACTATCTAAAAATAAATTGGCATCTCTCAAAAACATGCCTTTGCATTTTAACTCTGATAAAGCTGTGTTCACATTCATTATTTACTGCCCTGATATTAATAATGATGCTGCTTAATATTTATATCGAATTTCAAAATAAACATTTATGACAGCTATTTGGCAGTTGCCCTAAATTAATGCCAGCTCAACTGGCTATATTCGTTCGTTTGCTTGTCAGCTCGTCCGCCTGTTTTATGCCTAATCATAAATGTCAAATTTGACGACTGTTAATATTTTTGTGTGTGCTGATGGCATAGACTTTGTTTTAGACTTTAATTAATATGTTGGAAACCCTAAATACTTGACGACTATGAGATTAGAATTCTTTTGTTTTGTGGGTTTCCTTTTGTGGTTAGTACATTTGTACTGATGTGTTTTCTAGAATTTAATTTTGTTTGTAATTTCGCCAAGATTTTAGGTTTTCACAGGTATAGTACATGATTTATTCAAGGTATTATAACAATTATGGCTTTCCGTGATTGTCTAACAACGCTAATCTAATGTACAGTCCCTGGCCAAATCTTATTCCCACTTCCCTTTTCATGAGCTCCCACACATTTTCTATGGGGTTCATGTCGGGACTTTACCTGGCCAATCCAAAAGAGAGATATTTTGTTTTGCTAGATATGCTCTCAAAGCCCTGGCTGTGTGGCAGGGAGCTCCATCTTGCATAAAAATAAATGGTTCCTCATTTGGGAACCAGTCTCAAACCTGTGGCAGCGATTGATTTTGCAAGACTTCTTTATATTGATCTTGTCTCATGGTACCTTTTACAACGTACAGGCTCCCAGTACCCTTGCCATTGATGACGGACCAAATCATTACTTTCGTGGGGTGCTTAAAAGTCTGAATAATGCAGTCAGAATGAAATTTTTCTCCTCTACTCCTACGGACAAATTGAGCTTTGTTGCTAAAAATTCTAATGTGCTTTCATCACTGAAGCAGATCTGATAAAAAAAAATTTTTCTTAATTTCTCTATTTTATAGTAAATATTCTATTTAATGTTTAATTACAATTCTCCATAAGTTTACATTCTTATCACGCCACTGTTTGACCCACTCCAAACGCTTTGCTTTCATTGCAACTGTTAACTTGTAGACTTGGGTAGTTCATGAACGAACTAGTTCAATTGAACGATTCCCACTCATGAACTATGTGAACTAGTTCAGTGTTTCTCGTTCTTTTAGTTCGTTTAGTTCATTTTAGTTCGATTGATATTCTAGCGAGTAGGAACAAAACGAACGAGAACAAAAAGAACTAAATTTACCAAGCTATGGTTTGAGTCCTTGGTTTCAGACTTGGTTTGAGACTTTTTGTGTCTGCACTAATAGAAATGTTGGATTTGATGGCTATCACATATTCATACCAAGTTTGTTATTTAATTTCATATACCTGGACATGAACGAGTAAACGAAACGAACTAAAGCGCGAAGTTCATTCACTAAATATGCATATGCGTCCGTCTACTCGCTGAACGCAATGCTATAGAAATATGTGAAAGCTTACAGATGAAAGTTCATTTACTGCATTTCCATATGAATGCGTTTACTCGCTACGCAAGCAAAGTCGAAAATATTTCAACTTTTCTTGCGTAATTTGCGTTTTTTGACAGCTCGTTACTTATAAGGAACAGAGAGAAGAAATAAAAGAAACGAATCAGAAATTCATTACTTTAAGGGATGGCTCTTCTAAATAAATCTTTAAAAATTAAAACTGTCTATAATTTTTTCATTGTTAATTTCTCTAAATAACTTTTTTATGCTCAGGATTTAAGATTTTTTTAATAATAAATGAAGACATTTTAAGTATTTTTGTGAAAATACGATAAAAAGCTCCAGCCTGTGTTAGATAACACGGGCGCATAGGTCAGACGTAGAATACGTTAGTCATTAACAGCCTTATTCAATAGATTTCCTTAAACAACCTTTAAACGCTTGTTTAGTTACGCACTGTTTAAGGCTTTACGCAGCTTCTATGCAACCTTGCTAACATTGTTATTCATAAACATTTTTTTCATTTTCTGCTTAAGCCCAGTATGCTGTAGAAGCGGAAAGAAACTTTCCATATGGAATGCATTGAGTTTTTGACAGCGAAAAGGCAGCGGAATTTTTTTTTCGCTACTTAGTACGCTGTAGAGGTGAACAATTTGTTCAATGCTAGCAAGTAGAACAACCATGTGGAGAGTTGAAATGTCAAAATTTCGCTGTCGATTATATGTCCGCGCATTTAATTTGCACCAGAATTTTGACATTTCAATAAGAAAACAGTTCGACCTCGCTTTACGCAACACTCGATAATCGCAATGCTCAAAAATTTACATTGTTGACTCAGTAAACGCAATTTAAAAAAAAATGCACAATTATCGCAACTTCCATTTGCGTACACTTCCATAAACTTTTATATTATTAACTTTGAGTTCTTGTTTTCTTGTAAAATACATTTTTGATGTACGAAAAATCTCTTAAAACAATATTTAAGGAAACAAAGTGCATATCTTAATACATAAAACCACAATATCTAGGATTCAGAGCCATAAAGCTTTATGTTTAGAAGTTTAGTTGCGTTTCTTCAACATTAACTACGTCAACTGGCCGAATTTCTATTAGTTGCATTGATCTAGGTCGTACTGTAGTTACTTTTTTCTCCACACAAACATTTTTGACTCTACACTAATATTTCGGGTGTAGAATTATATACCAAGAAATTTTCGTTTCTACAGCATACTAGGCTTTATGATTGTAAGGTTTGTGTCTGAACTATAGAAAATCTCTGCAAAAATTAAGAATTCCTATGGATTTACAATGGCCGCCGCATAAAAAAATGCTGCAAAGGGCGCATATGGAGCATGTCTTTGATATTAAAAGAAAACACAAACAAAAATCATGGTTGTATTTATCATGGTTGTCGTTCGCTACTTGGTCATTATACTTCTTCTCTTTCTCACACTGGTTCTGTGATGAACACACAGATAATCATACTGCTCTTACACATGATGTTATAATACATAAAATACAAAGCATATGAAAATTAATACAAAATTTGAAGGAGTTAAATTTTGATTTACTTATATAATCAAAAAAATTATATGTAGCAATATGATTATTTAAATACAAATCAAAAGAAGACATATTAATATGTTTAGACCATACTTGAATTTTCTTCAATGTATGCATAAAGTATTAAAAACTTATAATGAAAGTGACAAACATTTTCTCAAAATTTTGTGCTCCAGATTAACACCCCCGTATAACGTATTCTACGTTAAAAATTCCCCATTAAGAACATACCAAATATTTTACAAGTTTGTAGCCCTGCTTAGTCTGAACGTAAGACGCAATCATTGAACTCTGCCATTTTCCTGCGTAAATTATGCCAGAGAGTAGACGGACACATATGCAAATGCAGTGAATGAACTTCCCGCTTAAAACATGCAACGAACAAAAAGAACGAACGAACTTAAAGAACTAAATGAACGAACTAGTTCATTACATACGATTGAACTAAAAAGAGCTATCTTTGAGGTGAACTAAAATGCCCCAGCCTGTGTCCGTCCGTCTTCTTATGGATTGGACTCATCGTTTTAAGCAATTTGCTTATAAACTAACAATTTGTCCAAAAAGTAACTCTGAACTATAAGCGTTGTGTTTATAAAACGAAGGAAAAACCAAACGAAAAACCGAAAACAAATTTTTCAATTACTGCAATTTAAAAATCACTCGCGTTTATGTCAAACAAAACTAATTTCCTGCAACTAAATGACGCGTTTCTCACAACTGACTATTATTGTGACAACTGTTAAAACGTCTGCAAATAATGATTTCAAGCACGACAAACGAAGTTCGTTTGTGGCAAACTGGTGATAAACGTTTCTTTCTTGGCGTATATAAGATGGTGCATCCTGTACTTATCTAACTTCTTGTCGTTGTCCTTGTTCTTGTCCGAATCTATTTACTTATCCTTGTCCCAATTTTCTTGTCGTAGTTTTTGACCTAATTCGTATCCTGAGTATTGCGGCTACGGTAGCCGAATAGGTAGCGTACTCGACTGTCAATCCAGAGGTCCCGGGTTCGAATCCCAGCCAGATCTTGATCCTAAGTTTTAATCTTTTTGTATTTTCTATTCTCATTTCTAATCAACTGATATTGAAAATGCATCAATAGTTCACACGACTTGAAGTTGTAGTTGGTAGAAGAGAAGTTTGTGAATGAGATGGTTATATAACAGTAGGGCCGAAGAAGTTTTAAGCGTGGGCCAATGCTTAAAAAAACAAAAAAAAAAACATAATGTTTCATCGTTACGTTTGGCAAAAAAATCAAACAAAAAAAAAAAACAATTACAATGCAATAAAATCACATGTCATGAAAAATAGCTCGACACAAAAAAAAAACGGGACAATCACCTTCAGCATCGACATTATCGAGTGTGCGCTTTTTATTTTGGCTTTGCATGCATTTGTTTTTTTAAAGTTCGCTAGAAAATCTGCTGAACACTGAACGAGTGCGGTTTTTGTTGTTGTTTTTTGCAGGCATTCTTTGATTTTGGCTCATCGCAAAGACAAAATTAAGATAGAAAAAAAATTATATGAAAGGCCACGCGGGCTATACGGGCCACTACGTGGGCATGTTTGCTATATAACTTTAATTGACTGAGGTAAAGGCATAGCACTTGACTCAGATTGAAATTTACATGTTGCTATGGCTTTCCATCAAGCTTAGAACATTCCACACATGTTCCACTTGATTGCTTTTTCGTTTCCACTAATCCATTACCCCATTCTGAGTCAAGACAGACTTGACGAACAGGTATTACACCTCAAATTCTTGGTTAAAAGCAAAAAAACTCACTATTCTCATTCTTATCCTTTGGACCTTATGTTCTTATATTTAATCTTTTTAATTTATATTTTTACTAGCGATACCCGTCGCGCGTTGCTGCACCCGGCAAGTATATTGAAAATAATAAGGACATTCAGAACTTTTATTAGTCCCTTAGTCTGACACCACGCTCATGTTCCACTGCCTGTTACAGTTTCCCAGTAGCAGAACATCACTCCCAGGTGACAATTACATTATGAGTTTCAATGTCCTGTGATTTTAGCGTCCACAGCTATTCTGTATAGAGAATCGGGCCACACACCCTTTTCCAATGCACATACCAGTTTTCCAGTAGAAAGACTTTGGCAATTAGTAACTCCATACTGAGTTTTATTGTCATGCGACGTTTAGTTCCAAAGCTATTCAATATCGAAAATTTGACTTGTGTGGTCCAAGCCATAACCCCTTTTCCTATGCCCGTCCCAGTTCTCTTGTTTATTTATAAAAAAACTTATTGAATCACACAATGTCAATTCTAAAAAGTAAAAAGTCAGCCGTTTGTTCCTTTTGTTCATTTATAAATTACAAGAAAACCACCGTCAAAACATGTATAGAAAAGTTGCATGCAGCGAAACAAATAAACATACGTAATTACATACATACATACATACATTCATGTATCAAGTCGGATTGAATCTCATTCTCATTAAAAAAATCCTCAACATGCTAAAGGTGGTCAGTGAATCCCCTTTTAACAAAACTGTGTTAGATTAATTCTCCACATCAA
Source organism: Pherbina coryleti (assembly GCA_943735915.1). NCBI lineage: Eukaryota > Metazoa > Arthropoda > Insecta > Diptera > Sciomyzidae > Pherbina > Pherbina coryleti. The sequence continues at coordinate 156,336,114 of OX030949.1, read as the reverse complement.
AGCTACTTTGAACATGTTAGAATGTACTTCGATCCAATTAGCTTTAAGCGCAGCAAAGTATGTATGTATAATATGTATTTGTTTGGTTGTTTTGTTGTTTTGTGCTTTCTGAGAACAAAAAGAGTATAGTAGAGAGCAACATGCAGTTTATTGAGGCTCTCGCAGCACAAACGCATGAAAAGCTAACGATCAAGCAACGCATGGCATGATGGATAATTTTTTAAAAAACTTAACACTTTAATTAAAGGTATTTATAATTGAAATATCGTAAAGAAAATAACCAATGAACCTTTTGTAGCACAAATGTGATATTTTAAAACTTATTTCAAAAAAATCTGACCAGTACTTTTGGAGTTTTTCGGACACAAAAAATTTTCACTTTCATTTTATATAATAGTATGGATATAGATATAGATATAGAAGTATAGATATAGATAGATAGATATAGATATAGATATAGATTACTTTTTATTTTCATTATAAGGTCAAAGAACCATTCTTTACTCTAGTAAGATAAAATTTATTGCAGCGCCTTAAGTAAGCGGGTAATAATTCCTTGCAACGATATTTTATTTTTGTTGCATAAGCTGCTGCGTCGCTAAATAATGACCGCATTATATATTTTTCTATTTTTGTCATTAGACCAATTGAAAATTCTCCGTTTTTGTTTCATAAGATTGACCGTAGAGCATGTATAACGATTCCATGCAACGTTGTAAAAGTTATGCAAAAAGTTATCATACTTGCATTTAGTGTTAATTGTTCACTATCTACTAAAGTTTCTAATAAACATTTATTTAAAAGCTATTTTGTACTCTCCTATAATACTAGAAGTGCTTTCTATGACTATTTGATTTAAGCTTAAGCTTCAAGCTGCGTTTAAGTAAGCCTTGCAAGCTTTGCTCAAAAGCTTTGCTTTGAATTTGTGCCGATATAGCGCTCTTAAAGCAACAAAATCTTATTTTGCCAGCAAATATCAATTTTAATGTATTTCAGAAAAGCAAAAAAAAAGAAAAAAAAAACCAAAACACATACACAGACACACACGTTTTTTTTCAACCTTGGAATTTTCCATGCAACTCATATGGCTCACACACATAATCCTTTGGATTAGGCATTAAGCACAGGAAGCCAAAGGTAAACACAAGCAGAAATAAATTCACACAGAAACACAAGGCAAATTGTGTGTGTGTGTGTATGTGTGCCCCAGGGGATGCATACAGTAAAATACGCAGACACTTTTATATTAACATAACATAAGAAAATAAGACCCACAAGAGTAATAAGAGCACACACAAGAAATAATTGAACTGAATTTTATTGCAAAGAAAAGCAGGCGAAAAACAACAGCACATGAATGCATATTAAAAGTAAAAACACATATATATGCATACACAATGTAGGTATGTATGTGTGTGTGAGCACACAGACATAATGAAGCTTTTCGTATTGCTGTCACAAAATATAAGGATAATCATAAAAACCTTAGCTGAAATACCTTGAGTTAAGCCGGAAAGTAGCTGGAAAAAATAACAGAGAATTTCTGCTCCACGCATACATATTCACTAATTCACAAATACACACAAACACACAAATACGAAACACACTTACTTACATTTTCAATAAAAAAACAATTTTTCATTGTTTGCTACGCAGCCCAAATAGAAAGAGGGCGTTAAACAAGCAGCCAGCTTTGGTTTTGGAGGAGTGGCTGCAGTTATATGCCGTTTATAAATGAAACACCTACACAAAAAAACCAAAAAAAAAAAACAAATTCAAGAATTTCGGGCACACTGAAAAACTGACAGACAAATAGACGACATTTTAAACCAACGTATTTACAGCAAACTGCTGGCAAGTGTTGCTGCTAACCGTGGGGTGGAGTTGGGTGCACAATGGGCTGGTGTAGTTAAAGCTTGCAAGCGGCTTTCTCTGAAGCGCAAATAAGCAGGATTTAGTGCGCTCAAGCACCTGCACGAGATTTCGCACTTAGTCTCTATTTCTATTTGTATTGTTGTTGCGGCTGTTTTTTTTTCTTCTTTTTTTTAGTTTAACCAACCAATTGACTGGAGTATGAACGGAAAGCTAAAAAAAAAAAAACAAAATTGCGCAACAACCAACAGCTGATGAGCGACGCCATATTTGCTGTGGATTTAACTGTCATTCGTATGATTTCATTGCTTTATTCCGTTTGGCCTAAGTTGGCAACCCTTTTTCTAGCAACGTCTGCATTTCGCTGATATTTGTTTTAATGAGTTTTTTTTTATATACATATTATATATTGTAGCAATTTTTAGGTTTTTATAAAAATTGTCGCTTTACACATACGCCTATTTGCGGCGTCTTTTTTTATTTTTATTCATTCCATTTTGCGGCACATAAACGCAGCCAAGTATAACGCGTTGTTATATGTGTAAGAGTGAAATATGGAAAATTTTTTTGCTCCTTACAGCTGGCAACCATGTTGGTAACAGCGTGCTTAGATATTATTTTATTGTGGTTTTGGTTACAATGAGTGAGCTTTTATGTTTTTGAGTCACAAATATATTTTGGAAACTTTTTTAATATTAGCCCTCAAATGACAGGGAATTTGTGTGAAAAAAAAAAAAAAAAAAAAATATTGAGGACTGAAAATTAAATTCATTAAAATAAAATCATTATGTGGACAAAAACCTAAAGTCAATATTTAGCAGTAAGCTCTAAGTTAATGCTTTTTTAAAAAGCTTATAAGAGTTTATAATATTATATTATATAAGAGCTATGTTGTGATAAAAAATAACAGTATAAATTATCTATATACGTTACACTGCTTTATCTGTTGTGAGGCAAAGTGCAAAAAACAAGCCAATTTTACTTCAGTCTTTGCTGCTCTTTGCTGACATTGAAAGCTTGGTCACGACAACTAGTTCGTAACAGATTTTGCTGCAGGGAGAGCTTTTGCGATCAGGCCCTATCAGACGAGGTTGCTAGCAGTGCTTAATGACCCGGCCCCCATGTCATAAGCGGCATTGAATTTAGTATAAAGGCATCTCTAACAAAATTCTTCGCTGTCTTAAAAAACAGGTTTAAAACAGTACTCCATTAAATGATATAAAACTTGTGATTGTGCTTGTAGCTCTCTTGCTCTCTGCACTGACAAAAATTGTTGTGCAGGTATTAGGCAAGAAATGTGTTGTAATTATCATTGTTATCATCATTTTCATTATCATTATCATTATCATTATCATTATCATTATCATTATCATTATCATTTTCATTATCATTATAATTATCATTATAATTATCATTATCATTATCATTATCATTATCATTATCATTATCATTATCATTATTATTATCATTATCATTATCATTATCATTATCATTATCATTATCATTATCATTATCATTATCATTATCATTATCATTATCATTATCATTATCATTATCATTATCATTATCATTATCATTATCATTATCATTATCATTATCATTATCATTATCATTATCATTATCATTATCATTATCATTATCATTATCATTTTCATAATCATTATCATTATCATTATCATTATCATTATCATTATCATTATCATTATCATTATCATTATCATTATCATTATCATTATCATTATCATTATCATTATCATTATCATTATCATTATCATTATCATTATCATTATCTTATCATTATCATTATCATTATCAATTATCCTTATCATTATCATTATCATTATCATTATCATTTTCACTATCATTATCATTGTCATTATCATTATCATTATCATTATCATTATCATTATCATTATCATTATCATTATCATTATCATTATCATTATCATTATCATTATCATTATCATTATCATTATCATTATCATTATCATTATCATTATCATTATCATTATCATTATCATTATCATTATCATTATCATTATCATTATCATTATCATTATCATTATCATTATCATTATCATTATCATTATCATTATCATTATCATTATCATTATCATTATCATTATCATTATCATTATCACTATCATTATCATTATCATTATCATTATCATTATCATTATCATTATCATTATCATTATCATTATCATTATCATTATCATTATCATTATCATTATCATTATCATTGTCACTACCATTACCATTGTCACTACCATTATCATTGTCACTATCATTATCATTATTATTATTATTATCCTGCAAATACCGTATTTTCAGATGCCTCAAACATTTCGTGCAGTGACCAAGCACATGACCAAGAGGCGCGAACTTTCTTGGTTGAAGTTTCAGCGCCAACTGATTGAGAGAACTTCGAGCATTCGATAATTTTCGTGTTTTGATTCTCGAATAAAGCTTTCGAGTCTCACTACGCGTGGTACTACGTGAACAACATTGATATAAATGATATATTTTTGCCAGGATATTTTTTAAAATTTCGTTAGTCCTATTTATACTTGGAAAAAATTATTCATTCATAGGGTGCTTTGGTTGAGAAATTATAGTCCATACTTAATAGCCTATAAATTAAGCCTTTAACCAGATCTAAGGGCTCTACAACTACAACTTACACTCGTGTGAACATTGATGCATTTTCAATATCAGTTGATTAGAAATGAGAATAGAAAACGCAGAAAAGTTAAAGCCTAGTATCACGACCTGGCTGGGGTTCGAATCCGGCACTTCTAGAGGTGGCAGTCGAGCACGCTTCCTATTCGGCTACCGGGGCCGCAATGCTCTGGATTAAAAATTTTTCTTAAAAAAAAGAATGTATCAACAAGAGTTGTAGGGTTGCAAAGAGGTGTACTAATTAACAGATGGTCGCTTGGATTTTGAAACCAAGTTTTGAAAGATATTTTAATTTAAACATAATCTTCGTTTTCTTTATAAACCAACGAAAATTTAAAAGACAACCAAAGAAGAAAAAGAAAAACAAGAAGAAGAAGGAGATATATATTAATAAGACAACATAAAAAGAGAATAAGAAGAAGAAAAAAAAGACGAAGAAGAAGAAAAAGAAGAAAAATAAAAACCAATAAACAATAAAATAAAAATAAAATACAAATAAAAATAAAAAAAGTAAAAATGAAATCATAATAAAAATAGAAATAAAAGTAAAAACAAATACAAAAACAAAAACAAAAACAAAAACAAAAACAAAAACAAAAACAAAAACAAAAACAAAAACAAAAACAAAAACAAAAACAAAAACAAAAACAAAAACAAAAACAAAAACAAAAACAAAAACAAAAACAAAAACAAAAACAAAAACAAAAACAAAAACAAAAACAAAAATAAAAATAAAAACAAAAATAAAAATAAAAATAAAAATAAAAATAAAAATAAATATAAAAATAAAAATAAAAATAAAAATAAAAATAAAAATAAAAATAAAAATAAAAATAAAAATAAAAATAAAAATAAAAATAAAAATAAAAATAAAAATAAAAATAAAAATAAAAATAAAAATAAAAATAAAAATAAAAATAAAAATAAAAATAAAAATAAAATAAAATAAACGAAAATAAAATAAAATAAAAGAAAATAAAATGAAAGAAAAGAAAACAAAAAAAAATTAAACTAAAAAAATTTCCTATAAGAATCTGAAATATGCTAAAAAAAAGATATTGGGTCTAATGCATAAAAATGAGATGTTTCTCAGAGAACATTCGTGTGAGATCAATCTCAAGAAGTGAGCCATAAGAACATTCTCAGTCTCAGTTTTAAAATTGTATGCATAAAAAGGAGATCAAGCTCATGACAAACAACTCGAACATAAGTGAGATCGATCTTAAAGCTTCAGTTGAGCTTTAGTTTATTTAAAGCAAGCTAAAGCAATTAATCGTTAAAATTGCTTCTTAAAATTTCAAAACAATGTCCGAAAGCGAATCTGGAAGTGAACAAAACTGTAGTTTATCAAATAATAAAAATGATAAGCTAGCATACTTTCTAATTGATGAGTTAAAGGAAACTCAAATTTTACTACAAAAATCTAATCTGGCGGTGCACAAATTAAAAAAAAAGAAGCACTTGAAAGATCTCAAATTGTCCTAGAGACGGTTGTCTGATGAATTCTTATTTCCTTACCAATTCCATTTTGAAATCCAGGATCAGCCAAAAATACTAAAAGTATTCTATCATTTTCAGAATTAGTAAGAGCTCCACCAAGCGATTCCAATGTTGGCCCTAGAAAATGCGCTGCCAACCAATCGATGTTTTCTTTATTAAAACTAAATATAAATTTACTGCTATAGATTGTTCAAGATGTCTACGCGGCTTATAAAGTTTTTTAGGACTACAAACGCGAAAGTATTCTACCATTTCAGTTGCTTGAAATAAACTGTCAACAGATCACTTGATAGAAGACTCAACATTTACCGAGAAAGTTCTCAGGCATGTCAGCTTCATCTCATGATTATACATACCATTTTGAGAACTTTTTCACAAAAAGCTTTCGTTTTAAGAAGTTTCCCAGACCTTGAGATCCATCTCAATGAGCGAGATCTTTCTAACGAGTAAATAACTTTTTATGCTTACGACAACGAGTAAATTCTCAAAATATTGAGTAAAAAGTAATTTCTCACTTTTATGCATGAGACCCATTGTCTTGTCCATTTTATTTATAAATAAATAAAATATTTCTTCTTAAATAAAAACAGTTGAGATGAGAAAAGGAATACTTCTAACATTCCGTTCTATATTTTGTTTTTTACTTACGAACAAAAACCGGATCATTTATAATTAGAAAGCGAAGACAGTTTTGAAATAGTTACAACTTGATATTTAATTCCCTTGCAGCTCTTAAAAAGTAATTTAAAAAAATATTGTTTTTTGTTTTGCCAAATCCTTCGACAAAAGCAATTAAAAACGAAAAAAATGAATTTTAAAACGGTCAAAAATCTAATTGTGGTGTGAATAACGAAACTCCACACAGTGTTTCAGGGTTAAAGGTCCAGCCCATGCAAAATGAGTGCTACTGTTGCAAAGCTCACAGCTGGGATTGCATAACTTTTGACATGACTGGCAGATGTGCACTATGACTGGTATGTCATGGTTTACAACAAAAACATGCATACACACACAGACACATATACACAAACTCACTCTCAGTCTTATGCATGCGATAGTGTTTCACAGATATGTCAGAAGTAGCTACAACATGTCAGCCAACATGCGCCAAGATAAGAAAAGTAAAACATGACAGCAGCCACAGCATGGCATCAAATACTTATAAGCTGCGAACAAGCGAGCGTTATGAAAATAATAAAAAAACCACCAAACACAAAAACAAAAACAACAACAACAAAGTATATAAACAAATTACGCAGATACAAGATAAAAATAGCAAAATGGCTGTCAATTGCCTGTCAGCATTTGAAGCACTTGCGAACAAATTGAAAATAAATTCAATAAAATATGAAGATGAACTTTAATTATGGCTCACGATAAGCTAGAGTCCTTTTATCGTTTTTCTAAAGAAAAAAAAAAGAAAAAGAAATAAAAAACCAAAAATTAAAGCATAGAATATTTGAGTTTTTCTTTAATGTTAGTTTTTTTTTCATGCTTAGCTAAGGTTGACACATAAAGCCACTTGCGTGTCCTTGAGTTGGCTTCCAAATTGAATTTTTTTCTCGACGACTGCTTAAAACGCTTACAAATTGATTTAAAAATTGATAAAATGAGCACAAAATGTTGTCAAGGTGTTTGACAACATTTTGGGCGTCCTAAAGCACACACACACACACACACGCAATGGATGGAAAATAAAATGCAAAAAAAAAAAAGTAAAAAATAGAAAAAAAAAAATAAAAAGAAAATGAAAAAGAACCTGAACAAAAAATTAAAAATAATATCTTGTGACCAACGCACAATTTAAAAATTACTCAACCAGCAAATTCAATGAAGGTCCTCCATGGTACTCGAGTAGTTAAGTAACACAAAAAGTAAGAAAAATAAAAAAAAATCTTCAAAAACCACTAAGTAAAAATAACAAAAGGCACGAAAAAACATCCTGTACAACATCCTACGTTTGAACATTTTTTTTTAAAGCATTCCATTTTAGTTGTTATGACATTTTTTTCGTCCTTTTCATTTATTTTTTTTTTTCATTTTTTTCGTGTCTACGTATTTGCTTTGCTTCTTCGCACTTTGTTTGCTTTGCTTTAAACACAACTCAAGCGCGAAATAATTTTTCCCTTAGGTTTTTAACTTCTTCTGCTTCTTCTATTTTTTTTTTTTTTTTATTTGCCAGCAACAATCTTTTTTAGTTGCTTTTCTTGTCAAAATAAAGGTTTTTGTATAGCCTAAGGTTTAACCCAGCATTCCTGAGCAATTGAAAAGCATACCGAGAGAAAACGCATGACGACCGACCACCCATTCTGCTCTCAGTTGGTAAGTGGTCCAGAAGCTCAACGTTTGTTTTCTTTTCAATTTTGGTTTCTTCAGTTTTTTTTTTTTTTTTTTTTTTTTTTTTGGTTAAAACAGTGGCAACACATTTAGCAGAATGTTTTTTTTCGGTTGTTGTCTTAAAGCTTAAGCTAAGTGTTGTTTGAAGACGTTTTTGAAGCTCGTTAACAGCGTTGTTAAGGAAATTAAAATTATTTTTTTACTTAGTAGTATCTTTGTCCTAATCTTCACATAATTCATCTTGAGTTATATTTATTTCTAATTCAATTCAAAAGTAACTCCCATTGGTCGTTATTTATAGGAATCATTATAACAAAAAAACAAAAAAACAAAAAAACAAAAAACAATAAAAAATAAAATAAAATAAATCAACTCCAAAGGTCGTCTCATAAAAAAAGTTTATACCTACGTAGATACAAGGTGGGGCAAAAATCACACTGTTGGAACACCCTATAACTTTTACAAATGACGCCAAATGTCAATTCGGTTTTGACGTTTTTGAAGTAAACAAACGCAAAATACAAATCGATAAGCCATGAATCGGTTTATTCCGCAAGACAGCGGAACAATTTGTCGGTTATGTTGGCGCAGCGTACACACACACCACCAGCAGGAAATCAAAAAATAGAAACTCCATTCTGAGTTTCCATGTTCTGTGACTTTTACTTTCAAAGCTATTCGATATATAACATTTGGCACACCCCTTTATCTAATGAGGCCGTCCCAGGACCCTACTTCCCATATTCTACTTTCTAATAAAAGGATATCACCAAGTGGAAACTCCATATTGAGTTTCATTGTTATACGTCACTTCATTCCAAACCTATTCGATACAAAAACTTTGAATTGTTTGGGTGGTGCCACGCCCTCTTGTCTAATGCTCGTTCAATTTTCCTAGTTGAAGAACACTACTAAATAGGAAGTTCCTACCGAATTTCATTGATTTGTGACTTATAGTTCGAAAGTCATACCAAAAATTTGTTCTGCTTAACCCTAGAGAGGTAACCTTATTTGCAATACATATTGAAAATATGTAAATAACCTACGTCGAATTGACGTAGATTGCCTCTCTAGGGTTAAAAGTGACACGCCCCTCTTTCAACACCCATAATATGTAACTAGTAGAATTGCACGATTTCCAAGGCTGTGGGTCCTATAACTCTAAAGCTATTCGATAACGCAAATTTTGGTTGTATGGGATGTGCCACGCCCACAATAGATACTAGGTGCACTCCTTCTCCCTGCTCTTATTAATTGAAAAAAAACATCGGGACAAAATGGTTCTTAACTGTTCTGCCTACGCATATTTATATAAAGATAATCGTTTCTGAGGCACCGAGTGTCCGTGTGTGTATCACCCACGAACAACCATTACACCCGCTCAAGTTACTGCGTGGTGTGCTGTTTACGCTGCAGGAGTCACTGGGCCATTTTTTTTTTGAGAATTGGGACTGGAGAACGTGTGGTTCGAACAGGACGGTGCAAAGGCGCACACTGCTCGAGCCACAATCGATATTCTGAAGGTAGCATTTCCGGGTCGCGGTCAGTGATTTCAGTGAAGTCTCTCGTTTTGGTGATTTTCACTGGCCGGCTAGATCACAGGTTTTAACCGCTCCAGACTTCTTTTTATGGGGTTTTTTGAAGTTGGGGGTGTACGTCAACAAGACTCAGATTCTTCAAGCTCTTAAGGAGAATGAATATTCGCCAAGAATGCGAGAACCTGTCGTCCGAAGTTCTGACAAGAATGATGGAAAATGCCATAAAACGAGCACGTATGGTCATCAACTCTGGCGGTGGCCACTTGACCACCTGGCATACACCACTCGTCCACCACATCGGAAAATTGCCCACAGCCTGGAAAAGTGCACGTTACAAAGCTTCCAAATTTGGGTGGCGAGTCGTGCATGTCATGCTCTTTAAAACTGACCACAATATGTAGTCCCATGGATCTGAATTCAGGTCTAGACGATCTACAGGATCAGTAGAAATAAAATTGAAAAGATACATCGCACAACACAATGGATCATAAGAAGCTAGGTCAAAGTCCTTTCAAGGGCTGAAATGGCCAGTTATTTATTTTTTTTTTTTTTTAGGTACATTGCTTCTCAACCAAGCTTACGCTGTTTTGACCTTATGTGCTGGAGAAGGATCTTGTTGGAACGTTCAGTGCTCATTTTTTAAGAGAGTTTTGTTAAGGGCTTTACAACATTCTCCAAAACATCCATTTGGAACACTTTTGCTGATGTTTTCGCTCCTTTCTCCCAAAAGTGAAGCTTTGTGAAGCCATCATAGGAGACTTCCCACCAGACCATCACTAAAGCCGAATGGCGACACCTTTGAAACATAGAAACCAGTTCCGAAGATTGTCGAGACACAAACGAGCATACACTCTGTCATTTTGTTTGTTGAAGGTCTTCTCCACAGTATGGAGTTTTTCATTCGTACACAGAATTCTTCGGCGGGGTTTTTCGCGTACTGACGAAGCAATGCTTTACATTTTTGTGTAATTCACCGTAATGCCGTGCTTATGCTAGGCCAAGAATGATAGAAACGAGATCACGCATTCTACACATGAGAGAGAGAGAGAGAGATAGAGAGAGAGAGAGAGAGATAGAGAGAGAGAGAGAGAGAGAGCATGACGTCACAAGCGATATTGTCAGACTTTGGAATAGTTTTACTTTGGGAACCACACCTAAATATTTTCTTTTCTTATTTTTATAATATGTATATGGAGCTCCTTAACCCATTGGTGCAGTAAAATGTTGTTGCTCTCGAATGGTTTAGGAGATAAAAATCGCGGAAGTTTAAAAATTGATATTTTTTCGTATCAGAAAATATTCATATTTTTATACAGAAGAGTAGTTATTTCTACTTTACTTTTCCGCAAGAATGTATTTTCCACTTCGTCAATTTGCCTAAGCGATCGCACATTTGCATACGTTTTTGCTAAACAGAAGCTCTACATGACGTCATGCATTCAATTCAAAACTAGAGCATTAGGTAACGGTACTGCGGAACGCTTTATCTTGTCTCTATCATTCTTGGGTTATGCTCAAGAATGATAGAAACCAGATTACGCGTTCCGCAAATGATAGAGAGAGAGCATGACGTCACCAGCGATATTGTCCAACTTTGGAATAATTTTACTCCCACACCCACACCTTTTTATAATATGTATATAGACCTCCTGGCGTCCGTAGCGTAGTTGGTTAAAGTGCGTGGCCGCTATGTCAACGAACTTTGGAGACCCAGGTTCGAACCCCAGCAGCGACAGAAAATTAATTGAATTAAAATAATTTTTCTGTACGGCCGCCACCTCTCTGCAGACAATTGCAAACCTCAGAGAGTAATCAAAATGCCATGTAAAGCTTCTTGAGAACGAGAACATTTCGTTCATCGCCGTTCGGAGTCGGCGTTAAGCATATAGGTCCGGTTCTCGGTCAAAGTGTACAAACTTAATAACACACACAACACAATTGATCATAAGAAGCTAGGTCAAAGTCCTTTCAAGGGCTGAAATGGCCAGTTATTTATTTTTTTTATTTTTATATGGACCTCCTAAACCTATTGATGCAATAAAATTTTGTCGGTCTCGAATGGCTTAGGAGATAAAAATCGTGAAAGTTTAAAAAATTGATACTTTTTCGTTTTCGAAAATATTCATATTTTTATACAGAAGAATAGTTTTTTTACTTTACTTTTCCGCAAGAAATTATTTTCAATTTCGTCAATTTGCTTTAGCATCAAGGTCGTCAGTTGCATACTTTTTTGTTAAGCAGAAGCGCTACGTGACGTTATGCCCTCAATTGAGAAAGAGAGCATGAAATAACGGGACTGCGGAACGCGTAATCTTGTCTCTATCATTCTTGATGCTATTTAAACATGTTTGTTGAGTTTTTTGTTGTTAGTGTTTTAAGCATAAAATGAGAAATAAGCTTTTCTCTCCTGCTCATTATCTCGCTCTCACGCCAAACATTTTTGTTTGCTTTGAACTTATCTACGCTTTCAAGTAGCTTAAATTTTTTTGTAAGAGCGAAACAATTTCATGCGAGAGCAACCCTTGAGAGTGCTCCAAATGCACTTCCAAGCAGCTTCGCACAAGTGCTAATGAGGATGAGGAAATTTCTGTGAGGTTCAGTTACTAGTGGAACCATCTACTATATCTTGAATTTCGATATCAAACGCACAAACAACAATCAGATCATCATAAGCTTTCTTTGAAAACGTCTTCAAATTCTTGTTTTATGTTGATTTGAAGTTAGTAATGAAAAACACAAAAATATAACATTTTAAGCTCCAATAAATAAAAAAAAGAAAAATATTCCATTTCATTTCATTCCAAACTACAAACTACAAACTCTCATAATCTCAGGGATTAGTAAAGTTTTCTTGTTACCACCAAACTTACGAGTATTTCCACTAAAATGTTTTCTTAGCGAAATTTAATAAACAGCTTAAAGTCTCTACCACAAAGAATTAAGGAATAAGAATAAAAAAGAAAAAAAAAAAAAACGAAAAAATTCAAGTCAGGCAATACAAGAAAAACGAAAAGCAGTTTGTTATAAAAAGCAAAAAGTTATGTGAAAATAATTTGGTGAGAAAATGAACGCAAGCATCTTTTACTGATGAGAAGAAACTGAAAACTAAATAAAACTAATCAAATAAAGTCGATTTGTCCAAAGCTTTTGTGGAAACATCTAGAGCATTCACAAATTCTTCTTGTTCTTCTTTTTCTTTGCTAACTAGTTTTAAATCCGCATCATTCAACATTTTTTCTTAATTCCTATAGGTTTTTATATCATGTCTAAGTTCACTTTATGGCTCATTAAATAAAATCATTAAAAATCAAGAAATAAAATTTCTTGCTGCATACATTTTGGAGCCAGTAAGAATGACTTTTTAAAGCAACGACAGGTAATATAGTAGAATTTTTGCACTGTTAGAAGCTATGTAGCATCAGGATTATGTCAACAGAAACAATTTAAGTTGTCTCTCATGAGCACCAGTCTATATAATGAATATATAAACACAAAATATTGCAAAGCCGCATAGTATGCAACAATAAAATAAAAGTCTCGCCAACCAGCTTGCTAAGAAAAACATTTTAAAGTAGCGGGGCACCCCGAAAGCTGCTGTCCTCAACAAGCTGAAGACATTGTAAACGAAGATAAAACTCAACCCAGCAAAAGAATTCAAAGTGTGGGGGAAACGCAATAAAGATGTATAGAGAAAAAGTTAAGCGAAAAAGCAAGTGTGCAAGGAATGAGCGAGCTCAGGCTGACTGGCAGATACGATAAAGTTTAATTCACAAAAATAAGTGTGTTGGAAAATTTATTTCATCAATTTAGAAGTAAATTGCTTGGAGGTTTGAAGCAGCAAAGCAACACCAAGAATAGCAGCAACAAAAGTAACAACGACTGAAACGACAACAGTAATAACGACAGTAAGAACAACAGTAACAACAATATTAATTCAACAAAAAATACAATAAACAAAAAACGTGACAATTTATTGCAGAGAGTAGCGCAGAGAACGGTAGAAAAATTTAAGAAAATACGACACTTTTGACACACTGTACAGGCAGTCGTCATTACATTTAAGATTTCAACATAAAGACAAATATAAAAGTTCAGATTTATCACTTTATTAACACAATAAAATTATCTGAAAAAAGATACTGTTCAGGTTTAAGCAAAAGAGAAGAAAATAAAATCTTAACTGTACTATTGATTATATTGAAAATTTTATAATTTTAAAGGAAAGGAACTACCAAAGTCTCCTAAACAAATATTTTTGAAAAATAACGATGGAAGAGTAATGGAGTGCGCAAGAGTCAATGACATGATACTTTATTATCTAAGAAAAATTTCAGAGATATCCCAAAAAGTCTTAATTTTATTATAAAAAACAAAAATCTTAAAACTCTTCATATCCCCAATACCGGGAAGAAGCTAAGAATAATAATGAATTTTTTATATTGAAAATTACAATGAGCATAGATACGTTGAACACAATATACGCCACGATGCGAGCTTATACGTTATTCACTGATCTTATTTATAACTTACTTTTTAAAGAGAGAAAAAAAAAACAATTAAAAAAAAAAATCTGTTAGAATAAGTAAATTGCCTTGCTTGGCCAATAAATAAATACATAAAGCATTGAATCCATCTCACTACACATTGGAAGTAGCCTGTTTGTGGTGAGAGTAAGCTCTCTCACAAAACTTTGAAACTTGCCTTCACAAATACCTTGAAAGCATGATAGAATTACAAGGTATGCTCATTTTAAAATGGCTGCTCAAATGAGAAATTTTGCAACAACAAAGCTGTAGGAGCTACAAACGTCAAACAACAAAAGCAACAACAAAAATTAGAAAAACTAAAAATTACCAGCTGATTTTGACAAATAGCTCACCCTGCTCTCCAATATGAGTCTACCTTGTAAATGTATCATGCTCGCAAGTAAAATTGAGTGATAGCACTACTTCAGTTGACAAGTTTAGAAAAGCTCCTAGTTTCAGCTTTGTTTCGGAAGTACTCGCGATGCTTATACAAGGCCCAAGAATGATTGAAACAAGATTACGCGTTTTGCAGTCCCGTTATCTAATGCTGGTCTTCCTCAAAATTGATTGCATGACGTCACACAGCACTTCTTCATTACAAAATGAATGCAAATGTGCGATCACTTTGGCAAATTGAGGAAATTGAAAATAAATTCTTGTGGAAAAGTAAAGTAAAAATAAATACTCTTCTGTGTAAAAATATGAATATTTTCGTATGCGAAAAATGTCAATTCTTTCAAGTTTTAAGATTTTTATACGAAAAAATCTAAGTTTTTTTTTAATTTTCACGATTTTTATCTCGTAAACCATTTGAGATCGATAAAATTATATTAGACCATTAGACTTAGTCCATATACATATTGAAAAAATAAGAAAAAAAATAGTTAGTGTATAGAACATAAATTCATGCAGTTAATTTAAACAAAAGTGCTGTGTGATGTCATGCTCTCTCTCTCTCTCATTTGCGGAACGCGTAATCTTGTTTCTATCATTCCTGATACGAGGCTTTACTCCCAAGACCTCAATAAAGTACTTCGTAAGTGCTTGTAAGCAAGCAAGCAATATCAACTTACAAACCTAAGTTTGTAGCTTGCCTTCCGAAGTACTTTCGAACTATTATAAAAGGAAAAAAGAAGAATATATTTGTTCTGAAGTTCGGAGAGGCTTCTCGCCTCAGCTCAACTTCAAAAGTATTTGCGGGTCATGTAAAAGGTTATTCTCTCATGACAACGATAAATAACTTTGCAAGTCTTTGTTAAAAAGCAAACAACAGAAGTTCAACACCAAAATTCGAAAACTGCCTTCACAAATACATGCCTTCGAAATATAATTAAGGGAGAGTACTACTCCCACTCAAAAGTTCAGAGAGGCTCCTCGCTTCAACTTTGTTGCAATTTGAATAATTACCTCGCAAGTGCTTGTTAACAATCAAGAATGATAGAAACAACATATCGCGTTCCGCAGTCCCGTTATATAATGCTCTCTGTCTCAATTAAGTGCATGACGTCACGCAGCAATTCGGCTTTGCAAAAACGATTGCAAATGTGCGATCGCTTAGGCAAAATGACGAAATTGAAAATAAATTCTTGCGAAAAAGTAAACTAAAAATAACTTTAAACTTTCACGATTTTTATCTCCTAAACTATTCGAGGCCGACAAAATTTTATTGCATCAATAGGTTTAAGAGGTCAAAAAAATATTTAGGCGTGGGCTTCAAAGTAAAACTATTCCAAAGTCTGGCAATACCGCTAGTTGACGTAATGCTCTCTCTCTCCCTCCCTCTCTCTCTCTCTATCTCTCTCTCTCTCTCTCATTTCCGGAACGTGTAATCTTGCTTCTATCATTCTTGGTCATGATACAATTATACAGGTAGGTTTGACAACAGGCTATTTTCTCACGAGATCATGGATTGTTCATGGATTGTCAAACAATTTTTTTTTGTTTGCTTTGTTTTGTATGATTTTTGACAATTCATGTTCGATTGAAAATTGTCACACTTACCTGATTAATTATACCATGATTTTTGGTTAACAAGCAAGCAACATAATAAGCTCGCTCACCAAAGTTTGTAGCTTTTCTTCCGGAGCATGGTTGAATAAATAAGGTTGCCGCAAGGGTGAGAGCGAGTGCCAATAAAAGTCAAATCCAAGTTGACAGCTCATGCAATATCTGAAAGCGAAAATTGATAACATGTAAAGCCGATGTAACACATGGTTTAATAAGTCCCGGGTTTAAGTAATAAAAAAACTTTTTTTTTGCAAATATTCTTCTTTATTCATCAACATAGGTTCCTTTAAGAGCAATATATTCATTCCACTGCTTTTTTTAACTTTTCTATACCGGTTTTTTAGAAGGATTTGTGCTTCGCCTCAAAATACGCTTCAGTTTCAGCCATCATCTCTTCATTGGAGCCAAATCTCTTGCTGCCAGTAGTCGCTGGGGGCCAAATCTGGCGAATACGGTAGATGAGGAAGCAATTCGAAGGCCAATTCGTGGATTTTCGCCATCGTTTTTATCGATTTGTACCACGGTGCATTGTCTTGATGAAAAATAATTTTTTTCTTCTTCAAATGGGGCCGATTTTTCGCGATTTCATCCTTCAAACGCTCCAACAACGCTATATAATAATCGCTGTTGATTGTTTGTCCCTATTCGAGATAGTCGATGATCAAAATGCACCATTAGTTCTTTCCTCAAAATTTAATATCTGCCTTTACAAATAGCTTCGAAGTAGAATTGAGGGCGAGTACTTCAGCCGCGCACAAGTTTAGAAAAGCTCCTCGATTCAACTTTACTGCAATCTGAATGAATTACTTTGCATGAAGTGTTTAACCAAAGCTTGAAGCTTACCTTTCCAAGACAAAATAATATACACGTATTTGCTGTCAAGCTCGGAGGGGCTTTCGTCCAAGCTTCGCCTCAGACGCATTTTAAAGTAAGCCAAGAATGATAGAAACAAGATTACGCGTTCCGCAATCCCGTTATCTAATGCTCACTTTCTCAACTGAGTGCATAACGTCACACAGTATTTTTGCTTGACAAAAACGTATGCAAATGTGCGATCTCTTAGGTAAATTGATGAAATTGAAAATAAAATCTTTCGAAAAAGTAAAGTAAAAATACTCTACTCTTCTGTATAAAAATATGAATATTTTCGTATACGAAAAATATGAATTTTTTAAAGTTGCAAGATTTTAATCTCCTAAACTATTCGAGACTGAAAAAATTTTATTACACCAATGGGTTAAGGAGGTCCATATAAATATTATAAAAATAAGGAAAAAAAAATATTTAGGTTTGGGTGTGGGAGTAAAATTATTCCAAAGTCTGACAATATCGTCTGTGACGTCATGCTCTCTCTCTCTCTCATTTGCGGAACGCGTAATCTGGCTGCTATTATTCTTGAAAGAAAGCAAAATAAGCTCACTCAACAAAATTTTAGTTTCTTCTTTTCGCAACTATGTATGTATTTATGAAGTATTTATAGAGCATTGGTGGTCACTACACTGTTTCCCATAGCCCGCGGGCATCGTGTGTTGTGTTCTTTTGCAGACGAAGTAGCAATCGGCACGTTGTGTTTGTACACAGAGTAAAAGTTTGTTTTTTCTGCTGTGCTTTAAATTTTAAATCAGTATGCTTTGAGCGTTCATGCAGTGAGGGTGTTGCTTTTTTATGAATGTACGTAAATATTTTGCAATGTTTCAGGAAAAACATTGATACATTCTATTTATCACTTTACCTTTTATTTTATATTTTCTATGTTATAAAAGCGAAAAACAAAAATAAAAACGAAACCATTATATTGAAAATCCAACAATCGATTAGATTTTCTTGCACCAAATGTTGTGAGAGCTTCTAACAACTTCTTGTTTCAGTGTAAAGCTGTGCACTCGGAAAGTTCTCTTTGTTGTTGTTTGAACTGTGCGTTGATCACCACTGTTATAGGGGGATAAAGTTTTAAACATGTTGATTCCTGATTTTTATGACTTTTATTTTTGGATATATGAATAATGTTGGTTTATTTATTTTATATATACGTTATAGTAGAACATCTGAAGTATCTTGGGAAACATTTTCAATTAAAATTATCAATAAATAAGTTCGTGACGGCGAATCTCCGGAGGAACGAGTTATAATGTTCACGAACTCAAAAAATTACGCTTGCGAGAAAAACGATTTAAAGTTTTTTATACTCGAACATCCAAAATTAAGCATCAATAAAAAGGTATAATTTTTCATACTTACAGAGAATCATCAATGCCAGTTAACATACTTTCAAAGAGACCTGTAAAAGTAGGAAGTAATTTGGGGATTACAAAGAGACTTGAAGAGACTTCCAAGTAGGCGCGTCGCGCAGCTGCCAGGCAGTTATAAAAATCAAGCATGAGGATGTTGTAAATTCGGAAAAAAGTTTGAAATCTTACCCCCTCCCCTCTTGAGCCGGTTTTATTGAAAGGCACAATATGTGCTTCTAAAGAAGTAGTTTCGGATTTCGAAGTCTGTTCGAATTTCAAAAATGTTCGAATTTTGAAATTTCAGCAAAATTGGATGAAAATACTAGATACTAACAAGGTTTGATAATTCTTTGGCAAAGATTTTGAAGATTCCCTAAAAATTATAAATTCGGAAAAGGTATCATAACATTGCATTTCTATTGAAAAATAAAATATTTTGAGAATAATAGGCGATTAAAACAACGACTTCAGCCAGGCCAAAAATTTGCATTTTTCAAGTATTTTGAACAAAAAAACGGTACCACCGGTACTCAAATGTTGAAGTGAAAAATATTTAATTATCCGTATTACGACTTAGGAAGTGTTTTTTTCCCATCGTTATTACTACAAATTTTGAAAAAGTTAAAGTTTTTTGCTTTGAAAATATAAACATTTATCAACAAAAATTAAAAGGCTTCTTCAAATACTTCTTTAATACATAAAAATTTACAAATAGTACGTGATTAAAATTATGAAAAAATATGCTCATATAAAAAAAAAAAATTCACTTAAAATAGAATACACCTCTAAAACATCCCCTCCTTTCCGACAGACAAGTGGCTATCAAGGCACTGAAACCCCATCAGATAACCTCAAAACTGGTGATAAAGTGTCCTGACAAACTTAACACGCTTGGGCTACAACATCGGGTCTAGATCGTATGGGTACCGGGACACAAAGTTATAGAAGGAAATGAAATTGCTGACGAATTGGCAAAGAAAGCTCCCTCCGGACTCCCTTTTTTGGTCCGGAACCATTGTATGGGATAGGCAAAGGAATTCTCTCTCTTTTAATAAAGAAAGATAAAGAAAATAAAAAAAACAAATACTGTAGAAACCTACCAGGGTTTAAGCACTCTAAACTACTCTTAGGGGCATACGAACTAAAAAGATTCAAAGAATGCATGAAGCTAACAGAGAATGATCATCACAGGACTGCTAACAGGTTGAAATATCACCTTACAAAACTGGAAATTCTTAGTGATGAAACATGTAGGTTTTGCATGGAGGACGAAGAATCTGCGATGCACGTCCTCGGACAGTGTCCAGTTCTTGTTCAAATGCTACAGAAATATCCGAGTTACCACATAATATAAGATAACTCATTAAAATCAAGAGATATAGGACAAATACTAGCATTTATCTCAGAGATTGCACTAAAAGAGGTTCTTTAAGTCCATGACGGAAGTTCCATTGGAACAACTGAAAAGTGGCCATGAATTTTGTTGATGATATCGAAAATATTTGAGTTCGAAAATTGTTTAAAAAAAAAAAATGTTTTTTAAAAAAAAAACATGTTTTGTTTAAAAAAAAAGCGTGTATCAACAAGAGTTGTAGGATTTCAATGGCATACAATTTAACAGTTGGTAGTTGGTTAGTTTTGATAGATATTATATTTCAAAATGTTTATGTGTGTACTTCATAATCCAATTTGAATCTAAGATATATTCTAGCAATAGTTTGCTTTATTCATAAAACAAATCCTACACCTCTTGTTGATATAGCTTTTTTTAAGTAAAACTTGACAGTTTGTTCAAGTTTTGTTTTTATATAAAAATAAAAAAATTCTAAATTTTTCCACTTAGATACCTCTTCATCAAAAACTAACAACAATTTTTCAAAAAATTTAAAAAATTGTTAAAAATTCAATGCTTAGCTCAAAAAAAATTGTCAACCATTTTATTTTTCATTAAAATAACAAAATAAACATTTGCAAACAATAAACTCAAACATGGACTGGACTGTGTAAAAAGTTTTTCAATAAAAACAACAGCACCAACAAAATAAAAAAAACAACAAATTTAACAATTAAGTACATTTGACAAAAACAGAAACGCAAAATTAATACCACTTGTCAGCTCCAACCATTTGTTGATGTTTTACTGTTAGTTTTAGTTTCACTTTTGTCTATTTTTTGCTTTTATTGTTTAGTCTGTGTTTCGCAAACATTACATTTTTGCCATAGCTGGGCAAAGGAAAATGCAATAAAAAATTTCTCAAAATAACTAGCAAAAAATGTGGCCTCTATTGATATTTTATTGTTTTCACAATTAAGCCGATATTTGCACAAGCTAGCACATACAAATCCAAACACACACAGTCATACATATACAAATACTCTCACACACATACGAGCCTTGCAAGCAAAGCTAGCTGGCAATATCGTTAGCGATACATGCTGTCAATGGCTTAATATCTAAGCTACACAATACCAACTGCAACATATACACACCTACACACGCGCCCATACACACGCACACACACATATGCAAATATCAGCACACGTGTACCCACGCAGCACGAGATAACGAACGCCTAAAGTCATGCTACAAAATATTTTGAGTTGAATTTGAAATATAAACAAACGAGCGCAAAGATAATCATGCTGGGCTTAATTTACAAAAGCACCGCTTAGCTTTCCAATTCATGCAGGCAAATCATCGCTGACACGACGAGATTTGTTTTTTTTTTTAAGAAATCGGGGTTAATTGATATACACACCCACAAACACTCAGGCACACTTTCACTCAAAGCTTTAACAATGAAAATGATGGCGAAAACTTTTCTAGTTACAATGGAAATTGAATTTGTAAGCATTGCCTTTGGGTGTGGACCAACCCGACGAAATGATGGTCAACGGCAGCGCTTTAAGCTGCGAATCCGCTGTGGTTCTGCGGCAAATTTAAATATTTATGAAATCAATTTTTATGCTCATATTTGTGTGTTTGAACGAATAGCAATTGAATTTCACGTGAATATTTGAAATGGACACTGTCTTCTGTGACTCATTTTCTGTGTTCGCTACAGGCAGATGGTTAAAGTTGACTTTTAGCGATAAT